>JAQFXN010000424.1:0-22602 GCA_034693365.1 Liacarus xylariae | reverse complement strand
GATTCAGTTTCAATCTCTTATCTGATTAAATCCCCTAGATCACATCACTGTATAGTATGTATATCAAGAGTATGTCTGGTCTATTGGAAGAACTTTACCAATAAGTGGAATAAATGTTAGTTTAAAAAAATATGTGTTAAGGACTCGCACTTAAAATATTTTAAGTAATTCAAAAACAAAAAAATTCAACATTAAAAATAAAAATCTTGAGAAAAAACTCTAAGAATATTATTATAATTAATGTATTCTTAAAGGCACAGTTCCACACAATACCATTGATGGATATATTTGTCATCAGATAGAAAGTTAAGTACTTTAAAGAATAAGAAAATTATTTTTATTACTTTAAATTCAATGGTTGAGCCCAAAGATGTACATTAGAAGTGAGCTATGAGTGTGTTATGTAAGCATATAATTAAGGCAACAATTTTAATAATGAAAAGGTATTCTTATTCGACCTGTTTTTCACCCGAAAATAATATCCATTGTTATTGTATAGTATATGTGAATAGCATTCTTCGTCAATTCAATTCTTAGCCATACTATACGAGTGCATCATCTCATTAGAAGAATAACATTTTCAGAACCAATATTATTGCTAAGAATGCTATGAATTGATGTTAACTATTGAATCACTCAAAAGAGAATTCTCTCTATTGTTGTATACTTTTTTCTGGTTATAGTGTATAAAGAATGAATGAATTTTTCGATTTATATTAGGATTCGCTCAAATGCAAATCAAAATCATTTAATTGGTAGACATCAATAAGAAAAATTCTCTCTTTAAATACCAACAATGTTGAGAGCACTTTAACCTTCACAACATCTAAAAGTCAACACAACTGATGAAAGTAATTGTATGTAACTCTGGAAATATCAGAATTCATATTAAGAATTGGACAAAAGTATAAAAACATTCGAACATTTCAAACAATTTAAATATTTTAATGACTGAATAAAAATAAATAGTGGTTAAAAAAATAGATTCTTTTAAAATTTTTCAAAAAAAAGTTTAAATTTAAAATAATATATCTTTAAATAGAAGAGAATTTTAGACTTATATTAGTAAAGAATTTTTTTTTCTTATATTCAATTCTTATTTGAGATTTGAGAAAGTATTTTAACTGGAAATCAGATAATAAGTTAAAGTGACAATAGAAAAGAGAAAAACCGAGAGATAGAGTAGAAAAAAATTCACAACAATTTATCTGAAAAGTGTGCAAACAATATAATGGCTATAATAATAGAGAAAAGATTATATTTTGTCCGCAAACCTAAGATAAAGATAATGGAAAGACAATGAACCTTAAGAATAGAGCAAAAGATTGAAGTAATAATAATAATAGATTTAATAATAATTATGGCATAACTTCTTATAGCAAACAAACTCAAAAGTACTGCACTGTTAGAAGAAAAACGCGATTCCCGTCTCAATAGTCTCGATCACCCCTTTAAATAGCAATTAAATCATGAAATAAAGGATGCAATGAGTGATTGAGAGGATTCTCGTGAGGCCTAACACAACAGATAAGATAAATAACTATTTTTTGAAGGAATGAATGAATATATAACCAAAATATCATACAATAAAAATATAAGACGTTTGAGCACTCATTCTCTGATATTTTAGTTCTCATTTTATACCACCAAAAAACAGGCTTTCATTACTTAATGATGTTTTGAGAATATAATAGGTTTAGTGAGTAATGAGTTCTCTATAATCTAATGTAAAGAATGATTTTTGTCTTTAAGGAATTCATTAATAGATTAGAGAAATTATATATATTTAGAAGTATTGAATGACTATAAATATAATTGGAGTATAGATTGAGTGACAAATAGATAAAGTATTCAATTTACAAGAGGACAGGTATGCATCTGACGTACAAAACAAAACATATAATCAATATATAGTTGATTCACAACTTACTGTATAAGAATCAGTTTTGATTCCAACTACTTTGTGGTCAATTATTAGAATTAAATACTAAACTATTTCATAGAACTTTATCAACACTTTTCCTAAACGACTTGCAATAATAATCCGAGAGTCAGAAACCCATTATTTCAATTCAATAGCCAATTGCGTGTTCGTTGAACGCACTTATGCCTATTGAACTGTAAAATGATTTTTTCGCTTCAATTTTGTTGTACTCTTCTATCCAAATATTCAGCTCTTCTCTTATTCTCTCTCTTTTCTTCTTTCATTAATTCATATGCAATATAGAGTAGAAGAAAGTCTAACATATTTTTGGTTCACATTTATAATAGTTTACATCAGTTCGGTTACAATGAAAAAAGATTTGAAGAACTCTTTATTTGACTCATTCTTCTGCTGACGAGAGGCTCTGAGAGGTCGACACAAAATGCAATTTAAATTTTTTCCTCTCATCTCTCTTAACGATTTGATTCAATTCAAAAGAGGGCACAAAAATTATTTTCAAATAATAATACTTTAGAGAGAAATAAATTATTCTTTGATTCCATATTAAAAACTTCTTTTGGAAATATTTGTGATTTGAAAAATACTTTTTAAGAAAAAATATTGTTTTATAAGATTTTTTTTCTGTGCATAAAGTGCTCTTCGATACACATTTTTTTCAGAATAACTAATTGACTATAAAATAGTTTTGTGATATCTTAAGGGGTCAATAGTGAACCATAACTTAAATGCACTGATTTTTTCATTAGTATTTATTTCTTCTGAAACACAGCAAAAACAATAAGAATTTTTTTTTTTAAGAACTCTAAAACTTTATTTTCAAGTTATTTATCTTTTAAGTCTCAATAAAGAAAAATTTAGGGGAAATGCTTTATCTGATGCGTTAATGATATAAGTCTTTAATAATAATAATAGTAATAAATAAATACTGCAATAGTATAAGAGATAAAAGTTTTAGGAAATTAATACAAACAAATATTTTGAGTAAATAAAGATTAAGATATCTAATAGTTTGGTCGCACACTTACGAGATAAGGTCCGTGATTTAAGGCATAACAGAGTGCTAGAGCGCCGATAACTGGAGGCCACCTCAGGTCGAACGCCCTTTGGTCGTCCAGAATCTTTTTATTAATGGAGCCGTGTTTTCCTGTCGGATGAAAGCCATAGAGTGTTCGATAGCTCTCACATCTGGCCAATGGGTCACCAGTTGTGGTCAAATGATCGGCACATAGATTGCCGACAGAAGAGATGCGGGAATTAGTTCTACTGATTCCGGCTGTCGGTCCTCTGTATCGATTGATTTCGATATAAACGGTACAAAAGAGTGTGATTAACGCCAGAATTGCATAAAGTGTTGATATAAACACATTGTATCGAAAATCCCACGAAAGCGGATGTAAAGTACAGTAAAAACTATTTGTTTTATTCATTGAATTAAGACTATCGGTTGGGGTATTAGAGAGGAGTCGTTCGCGAAAGTCCGGGTATTGAAGTCGTGCGAACAGACCTGCAATACCGACCAGAGATGATATGACACCTAAGACGACAATGTGGTAGCGTATTTGGCTGTGTCTGACACTAAACCGATATTTGTAGGGCCACTTGAGAGTGAGGGCTCTATCAAAGCATAGGGACGTGAGGGTTGTCAACTGGAATACTCTTGTGGTGGTTAAGCCCCAGATTACTAACTGACACGAACTCTCACTTCGGCTACGGATCACTGTATGGACGGCAAACCCGAACGCACACAACGAGTTGGGTATCTCTTGCAGTGCTATTGTCAACAAAAATATATCCATTGTTCGCCACCGACGCCGGTAGGTATGGAATATGAAGAGTATCCAAACGGACAGTGCGGCCACTGATGGAGCGCTGGCACAACATGACAGCCAACTATATGTAATCCATTCCATAATTCAATGTTCAACTAACCAATGCTTTAATTCGTCGAAGAACTCAATCCAAAACCAGAAAAACAAATCTGTTTTTCATATAATTATAAAAAAAGTTTTTTATTCACAATATATTTAGCGATTCATTGACACAAAATAATTATCTCTTTTTCCATTGACTTTATTAGTAGTATTGGTGCTCAAGTAAAAAGTGTAGGAATTAATTAAAATAAATATTGAAAAAGTTGTTTATTATAGTCATTATTAATGATATTTTGTTTATTTTCGACGAATCGCACAATAAATACATTTTTTTCTGATTTATAAGAAGAAGAAGAGTTGTGTCGAATGTATTGGAGTTGTCGTGGATTTGATTTCATTATGCAATAGTCGTAGTATTGCGTGAGTGAAGAGTGTGTGAGCACTGACTCTAGTAGTAGTGCTGACTTTAGAAGTAGTAGTGTTTGTGAACTTTCTCTCAAGCATTCAATACAACAAATACATTGAGAATAATAGAGTTGAGACAACTGTCTTGTAGTGGAGTTTAGACCATAAGCCAAATGCACACACCATTCACACAATGGATAGTATGGTTCTGTCGTCTGACGACGATATCAATGCTTCGAAGAGCAGTAACTCTTCACTCAACCGCAACCTCAACAGCACTGAGAACTTGAGGCAAAGGGCGGAAGCAATAGAAGCAACGATTGTTACCTTACGTTACGTTTTTACGAATCTGTGTGTAGTAGTGCTCGACTGCTGGCGCCGAACGCACACAACAACTGACAACAAGAGAGCACAGGAGAGTCAACACAACAACCAAACGGATCTGCGTTTTTGGTACAGAGCGTGCATTCGAGTTGTTGTATAACTTTATATATATTATAAGGTTATTCAAGACCGGCTACACTACCTCTTAATACGACTACCACTAGTCAGTCAGTCTAAGCCTGCACTCGTGCTCTGCTCCTCTCCTCTCCCACTGCATCTGCCTCTCTATCCTATCATACTTTGCTTTATATATAACTTAAATATATTACAAAAAATAATGTTTTTTTCTCATTTAAAAAAAGTCGCATATATTTAATGTGCATTTGAATAGAGTATTCAATGAAATAATAGAGTGTGCGGTCAGGGATGTGCTCAAGAATAGCAGCAAATCTATTAAGTGTTTGCTGGGCTTATAAAGTGCAGAGTAGTTAAGGTCCACAGCAGAGCACTTGAAGGAGCGGTTAGTCTTTCGTTTCGAGGAAGCACTTAATGGACAAATAATAGAGAGAAAAATAATTATAGACTGAACTAAATATATATTAAATGTTTTGATTAGAGCACAGTAACCATCGCCTTAACAACCAAATAATGGTATCTATTATTTCTAAACCTTTTTGACAAATAATATACAATTAATAACTTTCACGAATACATTGAACGCAATACTAATGGTTGGACTTGTTTTACAATATTATACATTCTTAACGTCCAATTCATTCATTCAATTGTTTTGTATTTGAGATGCAATTGAAGTTGAGTTCAAGCATTAAATTTTAAATTTCCAAACAAGTAGTCATCAAATCTATTGAAATGTATTTAAAACTAGATTTTAATTTCCGAACACATGTACTGCAGAATTGTTTGACAACTTATTTAATGAAATGTCAAACGAAGACTCTGTTTCCGATTCTATGCTATAAACCTCTTTTCCTATGAGAATAAGCATAAGTTATTATATTTAATACTAATTCACGTTATTTGAAAATAAATTAATGCCTTCTCTATTGTATTATTAGATTCTCTAATACAATACGAATGCAATTAAATGCTATTTTTAGTGAAACAAAGGTATTGTTTGACAGAAAATATTCAAATTATAAGTCATTCTCTCATAAGACTTAAGAATATTAAACGAAATTAGAGATAATAATGAATGAAATTTATATTCTTTCGAATAA
Source organism: Liacarus xylariae (assembly GCA_034693365.1). Classification (NCBI taxonomy): domain Eukaryota; kingdom Metazoa; phylum Arthropoda; class Arachnida; order Sarcoptiformes; family Liacaridae; genus Liacarus; species Liacarus xylariae. The sequence continues at coordinate 16,819 of JAQFXN010000424.1, read as the reverse complement.
TACAATGCGAACACAATATTCTCTTTCATTTTTTCTCTCTTCTTCTTCTTCTTCTCTATCTATTAAATCTAAATTGAAAACTAATTTAATATAAATATGAAAAAAAGTATAAAATATTTTTCTATTACATTCAACAAAATATAAAATATATAAAAAACTACATTACTTTCACTTCTGAAGAAAATTGAATGAATTTTTTTCTGTTGCTTTTGGTGAGAAAAATATATTTAGGCGACAATAGTATAGAAAGGATAGAATCGAGAAATAAGAAGATTTTCAACTTGTTTTCAATAGACAGAGAGAATTCATGCACTTTTTTCCGTACAGTAAAGAAAAAAATCTTTTTAATAATCCCAACAAATATCTAATTTATATAAAAGTGATCGCCGCTCCTATAAAACCTCCCGAAACCGCGTTAGGCATCACCTCATAAATAATGTATATAATCTAAACTCTCTCTGATATTTTGGCGATGAATTGCACTCCAAATTGCATATAAAAAACACTTTTAATATCTATGTCTAACCATATATAGGGTCAACAGACAGGCATTCGGTTGAAAATGAAATTTTTATTTTTTAGAGATATTAAATAGAAATTCTTCCAGACTTTGGGTTTATTCTCAATACTTGAGTACATAAAAAAATAACGATTGACTTAAATGTATATTTAATTTGAATTTTATTTTTATGACAACTCCTTCCTGTGGTTTAGTGTTTGGAGAAACAAATTTTATTTTTTTCCTCCTCTACTTTTGACATTAGAGGTGAGAATTATGTCAAATACTCAATGAATATTAAAGACTTCAATATTGCATTCAACTCCACTGCAACAGTGGTTTTTAGGAAAAGAAAAACTTTCGAAATCTAATTAAGAATTTCTTTTTACACAACTTTCTCAGAGACTTCAAAGCATTTCCACCGTTTGAATAGATGAACAAATAAGTTAATCGTTTTCGTTGGTGAATGTGATTTGAATTTATTATTCAGATTAGGATTTAATTCAAATACATTATAACTGTTTTTTAAATATATTAATAATAACAATAAAGTATTAATTACAGTATAGAGAAAAAAGGAAAGTAAATATTCGTAGAAATTGTTTGTGTAAATGTGTATAGAATTTAAAAGAACAGATATTTTTATAACAATTTTAACTTTATATCTCAATAACAACTATTTATTTAAAACACTTTTAAAAATTATATTAAAACGTTTAGATTAAAAATTATGACAATAAAAGAATATTTTAAAATATATTTTAATGATATATTAGAGAATAATAACAAATTTCCGGTATATAAGTGTTTTTGGGAATAATATTTTTTTTATTAGCAAATATATAAAATACATTCATTTAGTCAGTTGTCTAATAAAATATTATTCAAACGAATAGTATTTTTATACAAACTATTATAATATTTAGTCTTTTCGCTCATTTCTGTAGCCATTGTTTGACAAACTATGAAAAGAAGTCTTTTATTTTTCTTGTAATAAAAAGTTAATGTACTTTAAGTTTATTATTGAACCATAAAATGGGATTTTTATAAAGTTTTTTATTTACGATCACAACTACTTTCACAGAGAAATAGATTTACATATCATATCATTATTTGTATATCGGATTTGAAAAGCATTCGGACATTAATTGTGTAATTATTTTAAATTATTTCTTTTGATATATTCTTAAAGATTATAAGTTTGAGATTATATTTGCGAACGAAACGGGATTTTTTAAAAACTGGTATAAAATAAATATCTCGATTTTGAATATCAAATGCAAATCATATATTCTTTGCTTTACAATAGATATTAATAATAATAGCGATTATTATAAAACTCATTCTTACATCAAAAATCTGCTCCAAATCGTGTTTTATGTGAATATATAAAAAAAAATCTTTACATCGAAGGAGGGATATTCAAGGAATTGTGTTATTTCCTGAAAACTATCCTGGATAATTATCTAGAGAATTTTCAAAATTTCTTGACTTAAGCAAAATCTTGTTAAATTTTCTGATAAAAATCCATTATCTTTCATATATCGAACAGAGCTGCCTCTATTGTAGGCAGCCCAGAGCTGCCCCTTAACTAAAGAACTCCTGGTTATGCCTGCATTAAAGAAAAAGCGGTTTCACCTCTCGGTTGGTGTCATATCATAGTCATAGCTAACAGTTTTTGAATTTGTTTAAGAAATCTGTCAGAAAATGAATAGTCATTCACTATAAAGGAGGAGAGATAGAGCACAAGAAAAAGGGAAAATAGATATTCACAATAAGGGCCACAAAAATAATAGGAAAACAACTCCACCCACTGTTTGACACGACTCTGCAATCGAGTTATCTTTTGCACGAATTTTTCTTATGGACTGATCTTTAGATCATCTGATCGTCTGATGAATGAATGGATGAATGAATTTACGATTTGAACGAAACAATAAAATAAATAAATTATAATAAAATTCATATATTTTCTCATTTAGTAAATCGGAATCAACAAAAACTCTTAAATTCTAATAGGGGGCTATACTTTAAGGACGTCCATACAGGTAGGGGAGGGAGGGGGAGTTCAAAAGTGGACTATAATGGACGCGGTTGAGGGGAGAGGGTTTTGTAAAAGTCCACTATTTATTATTTGAAAAGTCAAAATTAGTTTAAGTTTTGTTAACATTAATTACAATTTATTAAAATTCATATTAGTTTCTTTTGAAACTTCTATTCTGTTTTAATAGATTGTAATGTGGGAGGGGGTAAATTTTTAAATGTGGATGTCCTTATCTTGATGTTATTCAATAACGACGTATGTGGATTAAGAGGGAGGGAGGGAAAATCGTCTAAAAAATGTGGACGCCTTTAAAGTATAGCCCCCAATAAGCCATAACTAATATAAAAAGCATTTCCTTTATTATAGCTTTGAATCAATTTATTAAAATATAATGAAATAAAACCAAAATTAATGCAAATCTTATTCTCTTATTCCTAATCCACAACAAAAACTTTTTAATTCTTTCTTCTGTTCTCTATTAGAATATATATTCACAACAAAACTAAAAATTATATTCAATATATTCACGAATGTGTCCCACATTTGTCAAGACTTTCTGCTTCAAAGGGAGTGTGAGATCAGAACCAAATAATATTATATACAGTAATATATTCTAAATGAGAAAAATTGTATAAATTTAAGCACTTTTTATGCAATTCTATTATGGGTTTTGAAATTGAAATATTTGGCAAACATTTAGGAATTGAACGAAACATTTATATTAATTTGATTTCAAACGAATGTAAAGATGTTTTCAAAGATAAGAAAAGACAAATAATTTAATATTTAAAAAATCAATATATTATTGTCTGATTGTCAGGCATTAGATATTCGATGCATTGATTATATAGTAGTCCTCGACGTCCGGCAGAGAGTCATTGAGGAGATCGTAGTCATCGTTGGCCTCATTCGGCAATTGTTCCGATTGTTTATAGAGCAGTGAATCTCCCGAGTCGTGTGTCAGCCAATACCATATGTGCGACGCGTGTAATAAAATATTCTCTAAATCGCTGTTAAGTTGAAGTGTATTGAAATGCTATGCGAGAGTCAAATGTGAAAAAAACATCAGAAAAAAAGGAAAAAATCTCATATTTCTGCATAAGAATAGAAAAATTTTAATTAATTTTTTTTGTCTGTAATATGTAATACAGGCTAATGAACAAAACAGGCATTACCTCACGTTTGAAATTTTATGCAAAAAACAAACTTAAAGGCACTGACAGTCATAGCCTTGGATTCATTAAATGCTTTGTTATTTTTTTCTCTCACTTAAAGATTATTAAAATAATTTTCAAAAGTCAGTCATTAATGGGATAAAAGTGAGAGTTATATAAGTATAGCATAAACGCAAATAATTGTGCAGTGATTTCGTTCGGCACTTATCATACAATTTAGGACCACTTTGTCTATAGCTATCGTAAATCATAAGCGATTTAACAAATGCACAACAATACAAGTCATGCCTGCAATCAATTTTGCCATTGATTTCAATTTACAATCAATTATTCTAACATTTAATACAAAATGAAATAAAAAAGAAATTATCGAAACATTAAATGAGATAAATGTGAGAATAAAATAGAAAGGAATGAAAAATCAATTATTGAATTCAAAAGAACAGAATCGATGAATGAATTGAGTGAATGAAAAATAAAATCATAAAAAATTAGTTTCTAAGCGACACAAACGCAATACAAGAGAAAAACGATATAATAATTCGATAGACATTACAATTATTGTAATCAAAAACAATTAATAAAAAGAAAAATATAAAACGCGAGCGAAAAAAAATTAAATCAAAAACACAATAATCTTAATAAAGACTAATCGCACGGAAAAAAAGCAAAAAATAAAATTCTCTGAGTATTTCAAACAAAAAAATTATGCAATAATTCATAAAAAATAAATAAAATAAAAAACTGAATAAAACTTATTAAACGCCTTAATTAAAAGAACAATACATACCTTAAGAATTTCTGTTGCGTCCAATTGTTGAGCCATAATTAGATCCCTTTCTCTTCGGATGATTGAAAGGCATATCGAAAGTGTGTAAAGTTCTGCGTCTGTCAGACGTTTTTCAGTTGTTTTTGCACTAAAACTATTCAATTCTTTCTTTGTCTGAGTCTTTGGCGAATCACGTCTTTCTGTTTTGTTTCTGAAACTATTTGATCTCATATGAGGTCCGTTACGAAACTTGACGTCCGGTATATCAATGGTTTGGGTTTGTGTATTGCTGTTCAGTGCACCGGTGCTCAAACTTTTATTAATCTTTTCATGGGTTCCAATCGATGTCTGTTTAGTCTCTGTTTCATCAGTTTTTGTGCTCAACTGTTCATTTGGAACCAATTCATCATTGGATTTGTGTCCGATTTTTCTAATGATATGTGACGTCCATATACTCTCCCAAAGGATAAGACAATCATTGTATTCGTCGTTTTCGGTTTTCATAAATTCTCGTTTGAATTGACAGACAATCCAACGAAAAGCAAAGTAACAATTCGTTGAATCCTTATTGGCTTTGAATTGTGGAAACGGAATAAAATTATTTTAAGCCAATAATTATAATAAACTAAATTTAAACTTAAAATTCAATAAACAGTTATGTAAATCAAAAAATGCTAATAAAAAAATTGGGAAAACTTCTAAACGACTATTATTTATGTATCAAACAAGAGAAAAAAGAAATGAATAACCATTAATATGAGCTCGTCTTAGTTTATTTGTTATCAATTCAAATATGAGTTATCCTTCACACTTGGGTAAGGGTGAACCGAATATAATCACATTTGGGACAATTTTAAGGCAATATTTGAGTGATGGGAATGTGATAGAGAATGGGTTTACAATATTTTACAATCAATAGATTCTAAAAATGTCATTGCGTTTGACCACAAGAGCTTCAAGACCATGGTTAGGGTTGGCACAATACAAACAAAAATTTGAAACTTTGTATAATACAATGTTTAGTACAAAAGTCTTGTATTATACTAAATTAGTTCAATTATTGTTAATAACTGTTTAGGGATGACCAATAAAAGAGTACAACCAAAATATCTAAGTCTATGAAGAATTACCAAAATATTTCTCTGTGAAAAAGAAAAACAAATTATCCCAGACAATTTTGAGAAAAAACGGCGCCCAAGTGAAATTCTGTCTAAATTGTTAGAACAATAACACAATATACAAAATCCTTGCATTTTTTCACATTTTGTGACGTTCACATAGAATTCCTAGTAATTTGCCAGAATTCTGTCAAATTCTTGCAGAATTAGTTTAAATTCTGTCAATTTAAGTCATTTTTAATCAAACCCTACAAGAAGCACAATACGCCCTATATCTGTTAAGCTCTAATCAGTACTCTATACTCCCTTACTTTAACATCTTTGGTCATCCCTTTTTAAGATTATATCTTAATTTGGTGTGAATTCTTGACTCATTAGAGAAACTTCGTTCATATCTATAGTTTGCAAAACTATCCCTCAGATGGCGTTAGAAAAATACAATGAATAGCAAAATTTTTTGTATCGTTGCCAACCCTAACCATTGTTCAAAAGCCTTAAGAACCTTAACCTGGAACCGCTCCATAGATTATCTATTTGTCGCTAGTAATAAAGGAATTATATAGTATCGGCTATTAATAAAGGAATATTAGACCATTGTTGTACATTTTCAATATTAAAAAATTTTCAGATTAGTATAAATATTTTTCATTGTTGCATATTTACCACTATTAGCAAAAAGGGGGGACACACACACACACATACATACACGGAAATCTCGAATCTATAGCACGAATTCCTAATGGAATACGAGCTAAAAAACTAAAAAACATTCCGAATAAAGAAGAAAAGTTGAAAACAAGGAATTCATTAGCAAATTGTTAGAATAAAAACGAGTTAATAATAAAATGAAATATAATTTATAAGTTTTAGAGAATATGTGACTCAAAGAAAAAATAAGAGACGAAACAGAAAAATAATATTAAAATTATTATAATTTACATTGAATTCAATTTTCATGCGATTTGAAAACTAATAGAAAAAAGAATAAAATATATTTTTTGTGCTCTTATTTCGTGTCCGAAATTAAGGTTAAACATAAGGTTCACTTCAATTATAGTGTAGATAATGATCGCACGGGAACACAGGTATAGGAAAGGATAATAGAGAGAAGCTCTCAGTTTGTAATCAAATGGAGTTTTTATGCATTTTTTTATTTGAATATATTTTTTTCGGTTTATTTTATAATAATATTTATATTCATTTTTATGTGTATTTTGTTTGAGTTATCGTTAGTACTCATAGAGAAAAGACTATAAGTCTTAGATTCAAAGACTAAAACATATTTTTTTATTCCAAAGAATAATAGTAACGAAAAAACGCCTTCGATTTGAATGTTAACCTAATTCATGAAAATCATTGCTTAAAAGTTATAAAACATTAATTTTTTCTCTTCTAAAACCTATTACTTTAAAAACTCAATTGACTGGATTGACTCAACAGTATTGAAAACTCTCATTAATTTTTGTTTTGCTTTAACCGATTGTCTGAAGTAATAAATGAAAAAAATCAATTATATTTCACTCTTTTAAACGATAGGTTTATTGGAAAAAAATTTCACAATAATTGTAATTAAATGTTTCGACTTATATAGAAATCACTGTAAATAGAAATTATGTTTTTAACACATAATTTAATATAAACGACAAATAATAGGCTAAACATTCAATGATATTTAGGCGTATACTCTAACAAACTATTGAATTAAAGTCAATGTCAGACAAAATATTAACTTTTGAATAAACTTTTTATACAAATAAATCAATTATTCTTATCTTAAATAAAGAGAAGAATTAAAATAATAAAATAAATAAATAATAAAATTCAACAAAAGAATATTTTATACAGTACTGTATAAATGTTATTATAGTCACTGTAAAGATGGGAAAGACGTACCTAAATATTGAGCAAAGCAGGGATCAGTCAATTCGATTAACTTCCACAACATTTCTAATTGAAATTTGATCGACAACTGAGACATTTCAAAATTGGTTCCCTATTAATGAAGACAATTATTACAATTAAAGCAAAAAAATAAAATCTATATAAAAGATTGAAAAACGGAAAAATCACATAAATATGCGAATATTTAATACTAACAATTAATTTCATGACCCGTACAAAACACCAAAACGCTTTCATAACATTACCATCGAATACATATATGAGAGGCGACGCCAAGTCTGACATACCTTTAAATATTTAAATATTAGATTAAAAGAATTTATTCAAAACAACGAAAAAAAGAGTTCATAAATAATAATAAGAAATAATAATTTAGATAAAGATTGCATTAAAACAATTTGATGTCTAAATATCTGATTATAACTGGAAAACTAAATAAATCAAGTTTTTTTTTGTTTAATTATTATTGAATTTAATCATCAGGAGTGATGACAAGAGCATAAAAATGCCGAACAATTTGGGAACAATACCAAGGTCACATTCGGGTTATCAGAAATAATAAAGAAATATTTGATTCTGCTGTCATAAAAGTACTGGAATTCTATTGAAGGGTTGAGGAATACAAAGCATTGAATTTATTTCTGGTATAAATTAATTTCAAAATTCTTCCGCATATTTAATATGAGATAAATTTCAGATATTTTAACAAAAACTGATGCAATTATGTTAAGAAAAGCATCCATTATTCAAGTGATAAAATATACAATATTTATAACTTTAATTAAATAATAAATTTAAAGCGTTTTGAAATTAATAATCCAAGACTTTTAAAAAAGTTATGATAAGCATGTTTTTGGCTAATTGTAAACATCGGTTATTACAAAAAATAGCAAGGGTATCCTAAAATTAGCTGAAATCTCTTGAATATTTTTCAAAAATGTAAAAGTGTTGCATTGTTTTTTAGAAAGGTGTGGAAGGGTATTGCCGGAAAGTAATTATTTTACTGATTTTGGCTTGGAAGAGCCTAGGAGATATTGCAAAATGGTACAATTTAATAAAATTGTTCTATTTTGTTTTCAAAAATTCATATATTTTAGTAAAAAAATTAGTTAAACAGGATATTCCGACTTGTTGAATAAATGGGCATTCTCTTCTCACAGTAGCCATTAATTTTTTTCCGGTGGAGACCTTATATTTCTGACTCTACACCTCTCATTGAATCTATTTTGTCTTAACTCCTCGCACACACTAAATAATTAATTGCTGACATTTTGTATCAATCTTGAACAATTGATTGATAAAAAAAAAAGAAAATAATGAAAATTTATTTTACATTTTTACAAATTATTAATAGCTATAAATGGTCTGAAATGAGATGTGAATTTGTCTTGCATCAAATCAGAATCGATTTCATTAGTAAGTCAGAGCTTAATGCTTATGACAAGCACTGGTCGATTATGATTTGATGGAAGACATATACATATTTTTCATCAAAAATAAACTGTAATTCATTTGAAACGGATATAAATGTACTCTTTTTAAAAAATAAAATATAATTGCATTCAATTATTTGCAAATTTGGCTAAAATTTTAGTAAATTTTTGCAAATGTTTTGAATGATTTGAAAAATTGGATTAAAATAAGAAAATTAAATAAAATTAATAACAAAATAAACGATTAATACCCTGAACATAGCCGGTGTCGAAGTCATACATAGTAAAAGTCAAGAGCAATGATTTGAGTTTTTCCAGATTATCTGTCGTTCCCTTATAGAACTGATGGGAACGATCGCATCGAATCACATCCCGTTCTGTATTGAAAAGTATATTAATTTAAAATATTTTAAAATAAAAAATTTTAAAACTTAATAATGAAATAGAATTCATACCAATCAATGATTTTCTCTCTCGATATGCAGTGAACCTCAACTCCTGATCCGCTAATATTGAGTTCCACTGCGAGTGATATCTATTGTAGATATCATTCAATTCACTCCAATCGAACTCATTTAAGTCATCCGTCAGTCCCAACACTAATGGCCACAAACGACGCCGGAATTCATTATCACTCAAACCCTTTATAAACGTAATAAAAGAAATTAGTTTTGAATTAATGGCCAAACCATTAATTAATTGATAGAATCACTCACTCCTCTGAAAATTCGTTCCAACACCTCATCGACACTGAGTCCCTCAAACTGTTGTGGCGTTAGAGGCGGTAAACGGAATTGGGATTGAGTGCAGGGAATGGCCGGCAGTGAGGGCGGAGGCATTGGAACGGAAGCCGTGTTTATGGCAATCAAATCATTAGAAATAGTCATTGAGTCGATGGAGTGGTCGTTGTGTTCGTTGTTATTTCGGTTAACTCTTTCGGCAGAACCGGGCGGTCGGAGTCCAGAGAGTGCGTGCAATGAGGACAGGTATTCCTCGTCATAAAAGGTCGGACTCGTCACCAGATTTGTGACGCGACTGAAGGAATTGAGTGAAGTGGCGATTGGGTCGCGAAGAAACTTAGATAAATAGGTGTGAGAGGAGTGACTCGACTTCGGTGGCGGAGCGTAAGGGTTGGGGTTGTCGGCGGCCAAGCGATTGGGTCTGTAGTGGTCTGTCGGACGAGACAACTGACGATTAAATGTTATAAATTCGTGCATTTCTTCGCCACCGCTTATGTCCTTCTCGTCTCCACCCCCTCCTCGGCTGCCATTAGAGGACACGAATCGCACCGATTCTGACATCTCTTCACACAATTCTTCTTTTGATTGACTTTAATATAAATATTAATAAATTATTAATTATTTTATTTATTTCTGTTTTTCTGATTATTAAAACATATTTTGATTTCACTCTAAAAACTATTTTATATTAAAAAATGATTTCTTTTTTGGTTTAGTTTTAAAAAATCGATTTAAAAATATTTTTGCGATTATTGTGATTGAAATGAATGCAAAAGTAAATAAAATATGATTTCATAAACATTTGTCAACATTTGTGTTGAAATAACCCTATATTTTGTGTTTTCCTCCAAATCCTTCAATATTTTCCCCAAATATAAGAATTGATTGTATTTATGGCATTAATGGCATTACTTTTATGCGAGTTATGCCTATTCAGTACATTTGTCACTATTTAAAACTGTAAAATCCGAATAATATTCTAATGTAGACATAGTCTCAAATAGTGACAAATTTTCTGTTATATCACGCACAAATGCACCTAGGCATTACTGTTCGGACATATGATTATTTCAAATGCAGATGCAATGAGGAAGCTATTCAAATCTTTTAGATATTATATCAACTACATAATTTAGATACTATTAGATGTAATACTAGCAAGCGACATTAGATAATTATTTATAATATGCATTAAAGCCTGTGAACAGTTGTTCAACACTAATGACAGCACAACTGGTAATTTGTAGAGCACCCAGATTAGACTGATATAATATTTGTGCTATTAATTGTTCTAGCATTTTACCTGCATTGTCCTGGGTAGGACTAAGATAGGCTATTGCAAAATCAAGAAATTTTCACAGAATATTAAAGAATTTGGCGAGTTTTACCATAATTTTGACAATTTTAACAAAAATTCTAATGAATTTGCCATTAATTTGGTTGTTCTTCAGAGTATTTTATCGATTTTTAAGAATGTTAGAAACAAGAAACTAGTTTTTGGCTGAAATTTATAAGGGCTAAATTGCACAGGATTGTGATAAATTTCAAGGGTGTCCTAATTTTTTCTGTGAAAATGGAAATATGTTATATACATACTGTAGCATTGTTTTATTAATGCTAAAGGAGCATTTTGGAATATTTCGAATATTAGTGGGCATTTTAATCTAAATTTATATTCTCCACACTAAGCTGACTTGAATATAGGTGTCCAGGTATGGATCTCAATGGTGTCTTGTGAGCTAATGGAGGGTCATAATAATTTGTTTTCTGTTTAAATCTTAAAAAGATAAATGCATGGGTACAATGGCGAGTAAAATCCAGGGATGGGCAAACGAAAAATATCATGGAGGTATTGGATTTTGGCGAAGCTATTCAGGACTGTGACTCACAAATTTTGGACAGGGGGGGCTATTGCGCAATCGTCAAATTCTTGTTAACAGAATTTCGATTAATACTTCAAGAATTCGACAAAATTCTGTTATTTTTCTCAGAATTTAGACAGAATTTCACACTATATTCGCAAATTCGCCATTGGGGGGAGGACTACCTCGCGAGCCATGTATGGTGGTATCGACCAAAATCACAGGGGGTATTCCAGGCTGTACTCTCCTTTGCCTATCTCTGGTAAATCTGATTTTTCCGATAAAATACCAAGCTATGCTAAAATGCTTTAAAAATTGTAAAATCATTTTCCAAAATTCTGACAATATAGTGTAGTATTTTATATATGTTATCTTGGTCATTTTAAATAGTAAACATCTATTTTAAATTAGAATTTAGCCAATTTTGGTCAATTTTAAAAAATATCACGGAATATTCTTATCTTTTAGAGAAAATAACGCAATTTGTGAACAAATCCTACATAAGCTCAAATGATTGGTATGCTTAAAAGCACGCCTGGCAGGTTTTGTTATATCAATGTTTATAGCTTTATTCCCTAATGAAGTCTCTCAGGTAGGGATGGGCAATGGGGGGAGTGTTTGTCAAGAAACCGAAGAAAAACAAGCTATGATTACAAAATACTCCCTTCTATACCCACTGTGACTGATGCTCTTGTCAGTACCATGTACATCCTGACTTTGAACTCATTGGTCACCTCTACTTTGTAGCCTTTGGAGAAATTTTGCTTAAAATTTTATACCGAAAATATACAGTTAATGATCAAATTGGATAATTTAGCAATACACACCAAACTAAAATTGCCAGAAAAGATGAGAAAAACTTGTCTCTAACACATCTAATTATTGTGCCTGTGCCAAGTTTTTAACCATTACAGTGGTTTTAAGATCTATAAGAACTCCTGAAAGTATTTACTTATTTTAATCAGAATTTAGTTATTTTGCAAAGAATGTAATAGATCATGGTAGTTTTAAAGATTTTTCAGATTTGGTAAATTTTTTGCAAAGGTTTTATATAGGGATTGCAATATTCTAATGCAAACTTTTACATCTAAATTAGATATTCTCCTGTTGTAACTATTTGAGCAAACCTAAAATTTCTAAAATATGTAAATTTCCTTTTTGTACTTAGTAGATATTAAAGTTCTAAACGGTCAGGGTATATTTTTCCGCGAATGTCTTATTGAAAAAGCATTAATTAGAGAAAAGTTTATTAGAAATATCCTATAGTTTTGTCAATTGTTCTACTTTAGAGACAAATTAGAGCAAACCCCCCCCCTGCCACTCTTAACTGACCCACCTTAGTTATAGATGAGTTTAATGAAAATGTAAGCATGCACTATTCTTAAATTGGTTTTATAGGCATTTGTAATGTTTTGTTGGAATTTATTGAGAACTTCAAGGGAGAGAATAAATTCAAACTTAATTACATTCAATGAACTCAATGTAATGCGAATACAGTCTTCAGTACAATAACTGTATTATAAGTCAGTCTAACGCTATTCATATCTTCTATTAAATCGCATTCAAATCCATTGCGATTTCAAAAGTAAACATAAAATTTCTGAATTTTCAATACAAAACAATGTGAAGCAATCGATAAGTGTATGCAATAAAGACTTAACTCATATGTTGTCTAATCTGTGCATTAAATCATTTATACGTTATTATAGGCTTTTATCGATTCGATTGCAGAGACATCTGAAGAGTGAAAACATTTCTATAGGAAATTGACTTTATTTTAGTGAAGGCTTTATCTGTTTATTCAGAGAAATGTCTTTTATGTTAACAACAAATATAGTCTGCAATGCATTACAACAGATATAAAAAGTACTAAATATGCGACGAATGAAAGGATTGTATGGATTGAGTGATTAATTGGCGGAATAAACGCCAGACTATGACTGAGTGTATGCAAAGACAGGCTCTTCTGAGAGACTCTTCGCTGAAGTGTTGTGAAAGACATTTACAAAAGTAATAAACAAAACAAAAGTCAAAAATAAAAATAGAAATTAAAAAAAGAAATAATAAATAAATAGTTTTAAACAATTGGTTTAATTGTGCCGTAAGTTGTCTTCCAATCGATTAATTGAAAAACAAAACAAAATCTTTTGATAAAAAGCGGCGAAAAAAGTAATAAATTTATCGATAATTTGATTGAATGCCAAAACACTAAGCAATCGATTAATTAATTGGTTTTTTGTATTAATTAATGAAAATTGTATTAAAATTATTAATAAATTGATTGAAATCTGAGACCAATTATTGAAACTCATATCCGAAGTAATGGAAACCGAAAACGATTCCAACGAAGACTTACCCAAAGGTTGGGAGAAACGGATCAGTCGGAGCACTGGACAGGTCTATTACCTCAATATATACACCAAAGAGAGTCAATGGGATAGACCGACAGCTGAGGCCAACACCAAAGACAATGAGAAGATCCGGTGTTCGCACCTATTGGTGAAGCACTCGGGCAGTCGTCGGCCCTCGTCCTGGAGGGAGGAGAAGATCACCAGAACTAAGGAGGAGGCGATAGAACTGGTCCAGGAGTACAGGGAACAGATCGAGTCGGAGAAGACCACTATTGAAGAGTTAGCACAGGAAGTGTCTGACTGTTCGTCGGCCAAAAAGGGCGGGGATTTGGGTTATTTCACTCGGGGAGCGATGCAAAAGCCATTCGAAGACTCGGCCTTCGCTCTAAAAGTGGGCCAAATGTCTGATTTGGTGGAAACGGATTCAGGCGTTCACATCATCTTAAGAACCGCTTAATTGAATGCAAAAATTGAATTTCGATTCGTTTTTAATTCAAATGTTTTACTACTTTTTCTGATTATTTAAAATTTATTATAAATTTTTGTTTTTCCTGATCTTTATGTTTGATTTAGTCTTTTATTTATACTATTTTTTCCGATTTTTATATTAAATTTTTTCTTTGTTTAAAAAAACTATTCCTTATTTTGAGATAAGACTGAAATTTTTTGTTAACAATTTTCCACTTTTTCCCCTAAACTTTGAGCGCATGTATTGATTTGTCTGACGTTTTAATTGTCTAATTAATTAAAGTCTATTGCGTTATAACTGTTTATATAAGTTATAAATTATAACTTAAAATATATGAATCGATGAATAATTTAGCGGTAAATAAAATGTGAGCACAAAATAGAAATTTATAGACAATTCTAACTCTAAATAAACAACAATTTAATCATTACATTGATTGCCAATTAAATCATTGTTTTCTCAATTATTAAATGTTATAAAAACAATACAAAATAAACAACAGAAATAAGTTCAAAAAAGTAGTTATTTTTAGTAATAATTTCGAAATTAACTCAATTTAGCGAACGATAAATGTTGTGCTCAATAGTTGGTTAATATAATTGTTATAAACTATTTAAACGAATTTTTGTCACAAAAGAAAATGAATTATAAAAAATTGATTTCTTTTTTTTTCTTCTAAATTGAGAGCACTTTTTAAAAGTTTTATTTTAATATTATTTAAAATAATAATTAGTCTATTATTAAAGTGCACTTTCATTACACGTCTTAATAATTAGATTTCAACGAAACGATTGGAAAAAAGTTATAATAATTTTGATGAAATTGTTTTAATCTTTTATAAATATATTGATAGAAATTTCAAATTCATATTCATTTTCTGTATGTTTTTGAATGAATTGCAAACAAAAATCTAAAACTTTGTTGATTTTTGAATAGAGAAAAGTTGGAAAATAAACTGGAAATTAAAACAATTAAACATATGCTCTAAAATGTACAATTAATCTACAATTAATGGTTTGTTTTATAGAAAAAATACCGAAAAGATAGACAATAAAACATTCTTTGAGTTATGAAAATGTAAAAAATTATCAAATTATTTAAAAGTGTATGAATGATATTATACGACATTTTAAAAAAAAATAATTTTAAAAGACTTCACTAACTAATTGTTTGACTGAATCAATTCAAACCACAAGTATTATAAGTTTGTCGTACATATTAAGTGGGTATAGTATAACAGGCCAATAGAGTGTTTTGTTCTGATATACAGTAAGAAATGTTTTCATAGAATCTAAAAGTAATTGTTTCGCTTACGATGCAGGTTCATTTAGTGGCAAGCTAATCTAAAATATTTATCATACTAGAATTATAAAAATTAATTTATGAAAATTCTAGCTGCCAATGTGGTGTTTTAAGGGGTTAAAATTGGTGTCCAAGTTTGTTAAAAGTTGTTTTAAGTGCATAGTTGAGTGCATAGAGTCGTTGACAATTGGTTTCAAAAACAATGCTAAAGAACCTCGAAATAAGCGAGATATAGGTGATTTTTAATATTTTAGAAACAGTAAAAACTGCATAATTTAAATGTAATTCTCGTTAATTTTATACGTTTCAACGAATTTGCTTGAATAAATATAATAATGTTAGGAATGCGCAATTGGGGGTGGATAGAGCCAAAATTACTCCCTGTCTTCGAAAAATGACCAAAATACCTCCTCCATGTGTGATGAAGAAATAATGAGGACTCCCCCTATCATTTTGACAAAATATTTTAGCAAAAATGACGCTATTTTTGGAATATTCCGTGAAATTTTGTCTAAATTCTTTAAAAAATAACAGAATTTTGTCAAAATTTTATCATATTCTGTTAAATTCTTACAGAATTCGTCATATTTAGCTTGAATTCTGTTAAATTCTTGCAGAATTGGTCGAAATTTTGTAAATTAGGTCATTTTTAATCAAATTCTGTCTGTGACATTGAGACTCTTACAGTACCCTATACCACCCTGACTTTGAGATCATTGGTCATTTCTGGTTAATATCTTCCTTATTTTTTGTAAATTATATACATTACTGTATATTTTATTTCGGAAATAAATAATTTTTTTCTATACTATAAAAACTATTTTTAAATATATTGTATTTTCAAATTATTATTAAAAATTCAAGAAATATTTATAAATGAAATAAAATCAGTTGTTGACTCCAGCACTCGGCATATAATAAACCAGACAGAAATACCCAGGAATGGGATCAAATGAAATTCACGTAGATCAAATCTAAATACCTTTGAAAAAGAGGTCAATACCAAAATCAATTGATCTGAAATCTACAGCAGTTGAGAGATAGGAGAGGGGCTAAGAATGGGAAAAATCGAAACATTCGTTTAGTGATCACAACAACAAGAACTGACACTTCTTGTTGTGGTGATTGGGCGGGCGGTGGGACTGAACGGAATAA
>JAQFXN010000423.1:0-22613 GCA_034693365.1 Liacarus xylariae | reverse complement strand
GTATATATGGGGGTCAATGAGTCATAACGGGTTAATGATAGGAGGCCGTAATATATGAAATATATTACAATATTACAAAACTGATAGAACAGGAGGGTCAGGGTGGTTTACTCTCCGAGCTTAAATCTCTTGGTTGGTGCACTAAGTTGTACTCCCAGATTGAACCAGATGCAAATGGATTGTCAAACGCATTCACATTTCTCAATATATATTGCCATGAATTGAGTGAAGAAGGAGTGGAGCACAGGGAGGATATAATTACATTATTATTTCAATACATAAATCTGCTTAAAGTAATATAAATTTCTAGAATTATAAACTAATAAATCGTTTTTCAGTATTTTATTATCGTTTTCAGAGTGAAGGACCAAAACAATGGTTTTATAACGAGAACAAAAAGATCAGTGAAATAGATTTTGCTTTTGAATACCACCCAGGTCCTGTTTGGCTTGCCAGGCGACATTCATCAAATTTACATGTGCTTCTAATTTATTAAATAAGAATAACATTTGAATATAAAAATTAAATTTTATTTAATTTCAGAAATTCTTTAAATAGTAATGAATTTCTGATAACTCATGAATAAATGATATTTTATTTAATCTCAAAACACATTTTAAAAAATATTTTGCTTCAAATATACATTTATAGATCTATCCGTTCAATGAGTGTCTGTCGGGCCCTCGTCTGGTGCAGGAGTATAGACCTGATCTGATAACTGAAGTCCTGAATCATTTAACACCAAATAGAATGCGAGTCATTAGTGTCAGTAAAAAGTTCAGTCATTTAACTGATTCGACAGAGAAATGGTTTGGCACTCAATATAAACAAATAGATATTCCGAAAGAAAAGATTGATTTTTGGCTAAATTGTGGCTTAAGTCAAAATCTAAAACTTCCACAAATTAATGAATTTATTGCCAAAGATTTGGTTATTAAACCTCTTGAGAAAGCGAGTCATGAAATACCTGTTATTATTAGAGATAACGACATTTCACGGGTTTGGTATCTGCGCGACAATCAATATCTTCAACCAAAAGTCATTTATGAATTAAAGCTTAAAAAGTATTGTTTCTTTTTCTTAATTAAATATCTACTATCAATCCTGGATCATTCTGACAATTCTAAATTGAAAGAAACTTCATTATAAAGTTAGATTTATCAAAAAATTGTTCCATTTTGTAATAATTACTCTATAAGTAAATATAGTCTAAATTATGGATGGGCAATAGGGGGTATAACAAAAATACGCCTGTCTCCGAAAAATGACCGAAATACTTCCCTGCAATGAAGAAAAGCGAGGCCTCCTATTATTTTGACCAAATATTTTAAAATAATTGGTGCCCAAACGCTTTTTATAATATTCTGTGAAATTCTGTCTAAATTCTTTTGTCAATTATTTACCATTTCGTCCTTGAGTTCAATTTATTCAAACCTTACCAGCTCGTTTTTGGCAATTATTGCATCTTTTCAATCGATATGATTATTATAATAACTTATTAATAAGGAATGAATTACTAATGATTTTTGTTCAATAATATCAAAGAGAGAGAATCCATTCTATAGAATCTCTGCTGCAGAAGTACAGTATATTCAGATAAGATGTTAAAGATGACATAGAATTACATATTTCTTATAAAATTTATTAAACCCTTGCTAAAATTTTAGAGATTACTAGTATATTGTTAGAGTTCTTCTCTTCTGTTCTGTTCTATTCTATTCATAGACTATTACTGTTCATTGAAATCCTGTGGGAGTTTATGAAAGTATTTTATAATTTGAATTCATGACAATTACTCATTGAAATTAATTTTTAAAATAATTGTTTATTCCAGTCCTCTCGCAAATGCGGATCCATTTAATTATAATGCAATGAAATTATTCGCAGATCTACTAAGAGATAGTTTAGAAGAGTTTACATATTCGGCATTCTTAGCCAAAATGTATAATATTGTTTACCACAATTCTGCCGGAATAGAAGTGAGTCATTGAAATATTCTTTTAAATTAAACTATTAATCCATAATTAAAATTATTAACAAATTGTTATTAATAAAACATTTTTTAATAAATTAAAAGATAGGAATCGTCGGATTCAATGATAAGCTAAAGGTTTTATTGTCTAAAATAGTGGACAAATTAGTTAACTATAAAATCGATTCAAAATATTTCGATGCTTTAAAAGAGAGTCACATAAGAGAATTGAAAAATAGGAAAACAGAACTCTATTCTAATTTAATGATGCGATCCTTACATTTGCTGACATCCCATCAGTTCTGGTCCAATGAAGACCTCATCCGAACTGCTGATGATTTAACTGTAGAAAACTTCTCGATATTTATCCAACAATTTATGTCTCGATTATACATCGAGTCTATCATTTATGGAAATGTACTGAAAGAAGAAGCCATAGAATTGAGTGATTTGGTTGAGAATGAATTCGAGAGTAAACTGCAAACCAAACCACTTGTTCCCTCTCAACGCTATTCACATAACAGACAAATACAGCTAAAAGACGGCTCCGATTATTATTACGATATGAATACAGATATTCATAAAACAAATGCAATTCAAGTCTATTTTCAATTTGGAGCTCAAGATTTAGTACAGAATGCAATTTTGGATTTACTCAAACAGATTATGTTCGAACCCTTCTTTCATAAAATGCAAACTCAGGAACAGTTGGGATCAGAACTCGGCTGCAATACGATTAGATCATTTGGAACTCAGGGTAACCAATATTTTTAGTCAATGACTTTCTTAAAAAGTACCTATACTATACTATCCTCATATCCCCTCTTACTGTTACATTATTATTAAGTATTTATTGCTCACAACAGGTTTAATCTTCGGAATTGAATCGGATTATAGTCCTAATTATCTAAACGAGAGAATCGAAGCATTCATTTCTTGGACTGAAGTAAATATTAATTCAAACATATTTTGTATCTAAAAATTTTTGATTTTTATTATTATAAAGCAATACATAAATAATATGACAAATGAAGAATTCGAGTCCGAAAAACAGGCGTTAATTACGAAAAATTTGGAAAAACCGAATGATCTATGGCTTTATTATAACCGCATTTGGAGAGAAATTGTTTCCGAAGAATATAATTTCAGACGAGAAGAATTGAGTGCAGTTATCATCAGAGATTTGACAAAAGAAGATGTTTTGCAATTCTTTGAAGTAATCAAAAATATTTTTACAACATTTTAGATTTTGTCATTTAGGAATAAGCTTGTTCACATTTCATTATTTGTGTTACTGTAAGAATAAAATTATTAATTTTAAAATTAATTCACAAAAACAGTTGCATTTAAGTTATGGATCGCCTAAAAGAAAGAAACTAACGATAAATATATTGAGTTCTAATGCTATTAATAAAGTGGTCCAAAACGGAGAGGCATTATTCCCAGCGCCGCAATTAAAAGTAAGTTTAGTGACAGAATATTCTTTAGTTTTATTTTTTTAAAAAAATATTGTTTTACTTAATAGGAGTCAAAAAAGATTGAAAACATCTATGAATTCAAGAAGTGTTTAGCACTCTATCCGTTAATGGAGTCCTATATTAATGTCAATCAATTGATGCAAAATTAAAATTGTATTCAGTTTTACTGAAATTAATGTTAAATTTTATTCATTGAAATAAATTCTTGAAATTAAATACAAATTAAATAATAGTTGTGTCGAATATATTGCCATTTATTGGGTATTATTTATATTGAAATTACTGTTTGTATTACTTTGTTCTCTATTAGTGATCCGATTCAGTGCCAAATCAGTCCATTTGAGCTCCAGGTCTTTGAGCGTCTCATTGGGATTGCCATTGTCTGGCTCTGGATCTGGTAATTGCATCACTGGAACCGCTATCTCTTCGTTGGGCAACTGTTTTATGTCTTCCTTCCACTGTTTGTCCACAAGTAGTATAAGTCGTCCCTCTCTTTGCAATTGACTGTCCATTAAATCCTAAATTATTTTCCAAAACAAAATCAAAAATACAAATAAAAACACAAAAACAAAATGATTGAGTCGTTTAAACTCACAATTGATTACCGAAACAATTGTCTAATGAGTTGTTTATTCAAATCAGATCTTTAGATAACTATTAAATTATAGTTTAATTCAATTGCTTTTTAACCGCAAATCAAAACAAATGCCGCAAAACGTGATTTCAAAATACGGTTTCGTTTAATGTTTTGAACACAATTTCGGACGTAATCTCTGTATTCATACAAATCTCACATTCAGTTCAATCAATGCTTTCACTCATTCATTCACAGACTGTGTGGACAACACGTGTCAAACGTTTTTGTGTCCAAAAAAATAGTTTAGTATTTAATTTAATTATAATTTTAAAAATATTGTCTAAAGAGGAGTAGAAATGACTGAACAGAAGATCCAAATAAAGCAAATGCTTCGGGGAATCGACCGGTAATTGAAAATGAATTGATTGAATCAAATCCTGAATGAATTGTTTAATTTGAACGCCTCTTGTCTTTAATCAGTTATAACCCAAACAATTTGGCCCTTTTGGAGGATTACATCAAAAACCAGGCCATAGACAATCACTACGACTTGGAGGCGAATCTGGCGGTCCTTAAGTTATATCAATTCAATCCGCAACAGACGGACAGACCCACTATCGTTAAGATACTGCTGAAAGCACTCACATCTCTGCCCAACACTGACTTTGTTTTGTGCAAATGTCTAATCGATTGCACGCTATTAGAAGACGAGGAAATCGCTGCAGCGATTAATTTACATAATCTTCTCGAGACCTGTAAATTCCAGGAGTTTTGGGTAAACATATTTAGCTTTTTGATTGTTAAAACCGGTCATTCATTTGATTGGAACCGGTTTTTCCATTTGATGTCCAATTATAATGACTTCTCAATCCATTAAAAGTTTTGTTAAGTTTTCGCTTTTGGACTAAATTAAAAGCACTTATTTCTCCAAATATTTTATTAATTTTTTTCGTATTTTATAAAATATTTTTGTCTTAAGTGAACACAACTTTTTCAAATATTACTTTTTCTTATCGTTTAATAATATTCGTATTCATTGTTGCATTTGTTTTGTGTTAAGCGAGAGCTGCAATTGAGACCACAATTTACTACTGGTATCGCCGGTTTCGAAGACTCCATCAGAAGATGTAAGTCATTCCCAAATAATATACTTTAAGATACAATTTTAAATCAAAATACTTTTTGCAATAAATACAATAGTTTTTTGTTTAATATAAGTAAAAAAATTTCATCAAAAGTTTCATTTCTCAATGAAATACTGAAAATTATAAATTAGTTTATAAATTGTCTTATTTTTTCTGTTTGTTATTTGCAGTCATTTGTCATGTAATCAAAATAACATATCAGAGAATAGAGAAGTCGAGTCTCCGTTTACTTTTGGGCGGTTTAGCAGACAATCAATTGAATTATTGGATGAATGAAAACGGTTGGAAAGACATCGACAATGAGTTTGTGTTCATTACAAATCAAGAGGAAAACATCAAAACAAAGAACATAACGGAGAAGATTGATCTCGAAAATGTGGCACAGGTTATAGCCGCCTATCGTTAGTATGTCTGCGCACAGCCATTATTTAAGTAATCTTTTTTTAAATACTGCATCGGATTTATCGAAACTAATATATAATTAATTGTATTCAAAAACATGAAAACTAAATGTTTGTATTAAAACAATTAATGAATTAAATAAATTGTAAAAAATAATTTATGGAAACAATAGAATAATTTAATGAAATTTTTTTCTTTTAAAAACAATCAAATGTATTGAAAAAACGAGATATGATTTTCATTCAGTTCTTAATGTAATATTTGGTAATAATTCTCAATAAAAAACATTTTTAAAAGTGATAACAGTTTTTCTCAATCAATTAAATCTAAATTGAATTGAAATATAATTCTTGTTTTCTTACAATTAATAAAAAATAAATATTAGTTTTGAAAAATAATTAATAATAAAAATGGTTTTAGAGTTAAAAATATGCTTTCATTATATAATAATCTGTTGAGTTGTGAAAAAGGTATCTTAAGTAAGCTTCGAATGACTGGGCGGTGCGATCTTTCTGTGAACAAACTTAAGAATATAAAGCGGTAGACAACTGACAACAGTCAATAGCGTCACTTTCCATAGGAAGGCACGGGTCTGAATGAACTTCTCATCGAAATATTGTGGCGCAACTATAAGCGTTAACAGATAAGTGGACAGTGATATCAGTTCGGCCACAATCATAAGCCAATGCCAGGTGCGGACAGTAAGCGCTAGCATTAATAGTTCGGTCAATATAACGGCCGTAAAAGTTATGGCCACGACGTGAATGAACTCGTCGTTGAATAATAGCATTGCGCCGTACATTATGACTCCGCCCTGATATATGCTGATGAGCACCCATATGAAGAATGTCTTGTACGACAGCGACCGGCCTTTCATTAGCTTATATAACTCCGGATAACGCATGACTAGCCGGGGAGAGACGTCTTTGTCCAACACAATTGAGAAGACGGGAAACATAGTATATATAGTGGCGTAGCCTATCATCAAAAAGCCCTGATATAAGGAGACCGAAGCGAAATAGAATACTGAAGAGAATATTGCCTGAAGTGTACTAATGATTAGACCCCTGTGTATAATAAACTGACTCAAAGTGGCCGAACGTTTGTAGGAATAGCGGCCGTGAAGTAGAATCAGACGATAGATGTGACTAAATTGGAGTATTGAAAAGTCGGCGGCAAGGGATGCCTGTTGTCCCTCTTTGCCTACTATACCCACTCCAACGTCCGCCGTCTGAATCATCGACACATCATTGCCGCCATCGCCCACAGCACAGGTCCGTTTGCCGGTTCTGTTCTGTATTAGTTTAACCACTTCTGCCTTCTGTGTGGGCGAACAGCGACAGCAGACCACAGCCGGGCACTGACAGGCCAGTTCCATGAACTCTGTCGAATAGAACTTCATACACAGCTCCAGGTCTTCGCCCCTTATTATTAGCGGACAATCGCTTTTGCGGTGAAAATTGTTTAACTCTAAGTGCGCTTCAGTTCTATTCTTAATCGACCGGAAAATATAGAATTCTTGCATTTTCTTCACCAGTTGTGAGGACTTGGCTATACTTATGGCCGTTTCTAACTTGTCTCCGGTCAACATCCATAGCTTTATACCCGCGTCCTGTAGACCCTTCAGTGTTGTGGCCACTCCTTCTTGTAAGCGATCCTCAACTCCTGTTAAACCAAACAAAATGTTATCAATTGTTATCATTTGATTCGTTTAATGACTGAACGAAATATGATTTTAAAACAATTTTATCATTAATTTTCTAAACAAATGAACTGAATCTCGAATAACAATAAAAACAACGTATAATGTGTTTACCGGTCAAACACAACAGTTCCATATCCTTCTCAAGATTGGCCAAAACTGCACTAATCTTTGCGTTTCTGTCACTCATAGAACACTTCGCCTGATTGTAGCGAATTTCGAATTCCGAGTACTGTTCCTCTGTCAGTGTCTTTTTGGCCACAACTAGTGTCCTGAGCCCAGATCGGGCCATATTATCGCACTGTTCCTGAAGCCAATCGCTGTACACAATGATTGCGGCCATCACTGCGTCGGCGCCCTTAAGCAGAAATACGATCTCATTGTTAGTCAAATCTCTGACAATAATTCCCATTCTTTTGGTTTCAGAACTGAACGGAAATATTTGCAAAATATCGAAATTCATTAAATTTCCGTTTGGGTTTCGCAGTTTCATTGTCGTCAAATCCCGGTATACCAGCGCCAGACCTACTTTCTCTGTCCACTGGACGAGTGCCACTTCGTCCGGACTCGAGGCCTGGTATGTAATGCCTCTCGTCATCAAAGGTATTGAAACTGAATCCGAATCTGAACCTAAAGAACATAAAAACATATGTTTTAACTAAAAATTTTACAAAAATTATTAAATATAACGCAATTCTAAACAATGTTAGTGTGCTATTGAAGTATCATTGTTTTACTGAAGGGAAGAGGAGGTCCACTTAATTGTCTCAATATATTCAGATTATTATGTCTTTTATTGGAATAATAAATCACTTAAAACAGACCAAACACTACAACTCAGTTAAAAAGATATAAACATATTCTCCTGTATTTCATTTAAACACAAGAATTGACTTCGACTTAACTGACTCTCCCTTTCTATTCTGAAAAATTAAGTCTTTTGATAACAAAGGGTTTTCGAGCTTAACCTTCATTTCTAAAGAGGGATCTCTAGAGACAGACTTCACTCCATAAACAATATATTAAATTAAGAGTATTTTAAGAATAAAGAGTAGAAAACTATTGTTTCAAAAGACTTAGAGATAATGGACGAACCGATCGGTGATTTTGTTAGTTCAGTGCTCTCCGAATAAGGATTCGAACCGTTTTCGTAAGAGGGCGTCACGTTATGACACAGAGCTATGGCCAACACAGCCTGTTGGACACGATATACACTGTCTCTGTCCACTTCATACGAGTCCACCCGCATATGTCTGGGTTGGTATTGACGGCGTTCGACAGTAAAGCTGGCGGTACTGGCGGTCGAACTCTCCCTTTTGTGGGTTTGATAGTTAGCATTGGCTGAAGTGGGTTGTGGTGTATAGTAAGCTCTGAGCAGTGCTGCCAACTCGTCGAAGTACTCGGGACTGTAGGATATCTTTCCCAAATGTATTTTCTTGAATACCATTTCATTTCGAGTCAAAGTTCCAGTTTTGTCGGTCAATAAGTATGTGATTCGACCCAAGTCTTCGGGTATTGTAGTCGTCCGGACAAGAGTGCCCGGAATCTCCATATCCCGTTGAATCATATAGGAATAGACTACTCGTCCCATTTCAAGGTTCACACGCAAACTGATTGGTATTATATATGAAAATAATAGTACGAATCGAAACCAATATCTATAGTACGGACCGTTGAAACCTATGCACAGAATATAAACATTAAATAATTGAAATATAATAAACACATCGTTTCAATGATGCGAAAGCCTTTCAAATGCCAAGGCTATAGATTTTAACTGATGCTTAATGGGTGGAGGGGAACGAGTATCTTCTTTCTCATAATTTATCTATACCTGCAGTTCAATAGATTTTAACACAATTCCTAAAAATTGTGCATAATTTACAGTCATTTTTCAATAAGTTTTATAAACTTTAAGTTTATAGCAATATATAAAAATATTATTCGCTTTCAAAACGAATATTCTGTTGAGTTATGTAAGCTTTAAAAGAAAAAGTTTAATAGCTATAAATAGGAGTGCATTCCAGTCCACTTTGCGCATCATATTTTCGTGTTTGTAAACAAACCTTTCAGACAAATCATAGCAAAGGCTAATATGACGACTGCGGCGAACAATACTTTAGTAATGGAGTTCACCTCATAGTCTAAAAGACCGACTTTACTGCGCGGTTCGTTGTTATTCATCATAGATCGGGTCTCCGGACCCGTATATATCACAATACCAATGGCTGTGCCCGAGGCTATCACTGTATTGGCCCACAATGTGTTCTCAATGTTTAGCGAAATCTCTTTATTTCCTTTTGAAAACAGAAATGAATTATATTTTAAAGAATAAAATAAATAATTTTAAAACAAAAACAACTTTCGGAACAATAAATACCTGAATCTAAAGTGAATTTTCCGGTAAAGCTATGTATATCCCTTCGGGGCTCTTCCGCGTCCACATATGCGTCCAAACTGAACAACTGGTCGTCGCAGTCGAGGCCCTGTGTCGCGGGTACGGCTAATCTCAGTTTCCAATCGGTCTCCCCATCCAATTGATCTGTGCGTACAAAACAGGCGCCGTTGCGTTCGGATGTGCGCAGGAATACCATATCTGCGGGCACTCTCTGGTCTTTGGATACGACAATCAAATCCCCGACTTTTATGCGCGAACTATATATAGCCAGCGGTCCGTTTCGGGTCAGCTTCTGATACAACTGACTATTGACTGCTTTGTCCCGTTTATACCTCAGTATATCGTCCACCGCTTCCCTCAATAGGGTTACCCCCAATACGAACCCTAAGGGCGCCCAATATGTGTAGAGATAACCCACTTTCAGTGAGGGTATGAACTGAGAACAGGCCATCAGAAGGAAATATAGATTTAAAAAGAACTTAAATTGATTGAAGAGAACGATAGGCAAAAACGTTATGATATTATATTTCTGATTGCGAACAATATTAGCAGGATAACTTTGCTTCGTCTTCTCTAGAAACCGGTCCGACCCCCGCACATATACCGTACGGGGCTTTAACTGCTTTTTGCCAAATAATAGGCGAACCATTGCTGAGAAACAATTGGCAGTCAATACACATAAACAACAAAAACAAGAAGTTTTGTTTCGAGACTTTTTGTTTCTAAAAATAAATACAAAAAACAAATATAAAAAACTAATTAAAAAGAGAGAAAAAAACTAAATTAAAACTAAATTAGAAAATATTGTACAAAAGAGTTATAGCGCAGAGAAATACTGTAAATATAATAAATACTAAATAGAATAATAAAATAATAATTACTTTTTTTTGGTAACCTATAGTGATATTTACTGACTATTCATGCAATTCAGTTGCAAACTCTGTCACAGCATTCAACTGATTGATAGTATTCAACAAATTTTTTGTGACTAACTTTTAAATGTCTGATTAGAAACACTGATAAACATAAGTCTTCTATAAAAATGTGCGAAACTCTTTAAAAGCCAAAATAACTATTGTAACCTAGAGTTCTGTCATAAATGGTATGACAAATATGACAGCAATTGTTAAAAGATATTTAATAGAAAAGTAAAATAAAAATACTCTAAAAAATTATAGGAAATGAAATTTTTTTTTTAATATTAAAAAACCAATAATTCATAAAAAGAAACAATTATTGTCTTAAAAGAAAAACTATAATTGAAAATCACATTATTATAAGACATATAAGAACAGAACATATGCTATCAATAAATTCAATGTCACTATTGTTGGAAAGTAAATACAAAGTCAATTAATTACTTCATTAATATTAATATTATTTCCTATCAATAGATACGAGAAATATTTTTTAAATGAATAAATATTTTTTTAAATCTGCATTTAATATACTGTGAAATGCGTGAAAACATTAAGCTTTCATCAAAAAAACATTTATTCATTTAATCAATGAATCGTTTTATTGAATAAAATTAATAATTTATTAATAAATTTAAAAACAATTTAAATATTAATGTATTATATTATATAAAATAAAATAAATTGGATTTTCCGCTAAAATTTTCTTTACTTTAAAATTTTTGCAATAAATGCGAGAAAAAAGTTAATTAATTAGAAAAAAAGTTGCATTAATAAGAACTAAAAACAAAAATAAAATTTAATTCAAACAAAAATTATTAATTCGGGAAATATTGAGAAAAAGGCAAATATTTCTCATTTTAACACCAATAAAGACAATACAATACTATTTAACAATTGGTGAGACAATTGTCTCAATAATTGGACAAAAAATATTTAAAAGTTTAAAATTATCTAATATTTATACAATCGATGGTTAATTTGAATAACCTTTTCTGTACTTTAAGAATAACTAAAATTCAGTTATCTATCGATTCATTCAATTATAAGTAACCATTGATACCAACCACTGGTCATAGTCTATGAGTGAAGTCAGTGTTTATCGGTTACTAACCGACGGTTTTCTAATTAGATTAGTCTTAGATTTCACTTATTTTAAAACTAAGATTTGAGTTATTCTGAGGTAAACAATGATATTCTCTAATCAATAGTTTAGTTAAAAATAGTCAATTAATTATACTTTTTATTCAATCGTTTGGTGTTTTTAGTTCTTAACAGTGAATCCGATTCCGTGGACTCAATGCCCGACTCGTCAGATGATTGTGTGGACAGTGTATGCAATGACGACTCCGGCCTATGAATTGGTGGCGATTGTTGTGAATCGATTGAGTCAATAGTCAAGTCGTGGTAGTCTTCCTCCACCTCTTGGATCTGAACCCTCTTCTTAGTCTTTGGTTTAGTATTTGTATTAAACTTATTATTGATGTCAACACTATTTAGTCCACTATTACTACTATTAGTATTGGATCGAAAAGACATTATTTATATAACAATTAGTGTTTAAATAATTCAAATCACATTCAAAACAGCGGTTAATATAAGTTGTCTTCAATTTGTTGCCAATGTTTTCCATCATTTCATTGCATTTTTGGTTTTACACAAAATATTAGATTAATTTTCACAACAAAAATACGACAAAAACTTTGATTATATTTTGTTTATGTTTTGGACGAAAAAATCAATAAATTCTTCATATATTTTGATTAAAAAGATTATTAAAATTAATGTCTTTTTAATCGCTTTTTCAGACAATTTTTAGACACATTTTATTGAATTAAAAAACAAAAAAACACAACAAAATTGACCCAAAATTTATATTACGATTGAATTATGAAATAATTATTATTTCTGTTTTGATTTGCGTTCAGTTTTTTTTTATTATTAATTATAATAAATAAATAAATATTTCAAAATATTATAATTAAATGATTTGTTATTCAATTTCTGATTACGATATGAGTCATACATAACACCAAATATAAGCCAATAATGAATGTCTGTATTTAGTCATTGAGTTTCATATATTTTAGACGACATTTAAAACTATTTAATTACTCCTTAATTATTGTATTGAAATACTAATGAAAAGGCTTTGCAATGAAAAACAATAAAATTAATGCATTTTTTACGTCTATTTACTGATTGTTTTTCATTATATAATTTCTGTTCATTAGTCGCGTCGTCTTTCTGTACATAAATAACGTTTGTTTCACTTATTCACTGTTGCATACAGTAATGTAATTTGACATTGATAATTTGTTTTTAAAAATCTTGTTTTTAATCTACAGTATTATCAAAACTCAATTGATTAGATCTGATTTTTATAATACACTTTAAACTATAATAATTAGGGTCTTCAAATTCGGCTGCCGGAGCATAGGTTGAAGTTGTGCAAACTGCACAAAATTTCTTGCAGTGTTTTTGAATAGTAAGAACATCAATTTTAGTGAGATATTTGATTCGGTCAATCACATTTTGGTCAAATACATGTTTCGGTAAAATACTTTTTACGATAAAATACATGTATAGCTCAAATACTTGTTTGGGTCAAATTTTTATTCGATGAAATACATGTGTTGGTCAAATACATGTTTCCGTGAAATACTTGTTTCGGTCAAATACATTTTTCGAATAAAGTATTTGACCGAAACTTCTATTTCACCGAAGCATGTGTTTGATCGAATCATATATTTCATTAAAACTGATGTTCTTACTATTCAAAAATACTACAAGAAATTTTGTGCAGTTTGCAAAACTTCAACCTATTTGGAGCCGAATTTGGAGACTCTTATAATAACCTAATCCAACCCAAGTTATCCCAATTTAAGGTATCCTCTAATATATTAAAGTATCTAAAGTTGATTTTGTTTCCTCTCTTAACTTGTACTACAGTCAGAGATTCTAACTAGGAAATATTGCAGAATATTCCGAAAAAACACCTTCGGAGCAGTCTTTTTCAAAAAATATACATACCTATAGAGATCTGGACCAAATTTGAGAAGATATACCAGTTTGTACCTCCATTTACTCATCCTTTAATAATTTATATAATCTCTTAAATTTAGAGTCTCTTAATTCAATAAATATCGAAGTATTGCAAAACAGCATAATTAGAATTTAATTTTCATTTATTTGTATGAAGTTTTGGAAATGAAAACTAAATGAAACACTAAATATATTTTGATAAATAAACACAATTTGTATTTTATAATTTACGCTTTGAAATTAAAATTCATACACAATTAGAGTTTACAAGAATTTCATAGAATTTGAACACATTTTAAAAATATCAATTGCATTAATTTGAATGTTAATTCTGTATTCTAGAGGTGAAGTTATCTTAAGAATTTTATTGCGAAACCTATTTCAGACAATTTAATACATTGAAATAGATTTTTGACAATTTTAATAAGAATTGTATGACTTTCATTCCGTAGAATTCTGACAATCAATTAAAATATATTCATTTCAAACTTTTTAGTTAATAAAAATTATTATAATTTAATTAATTAAATAAACGGAAAAAAACTTTTTATAAATAGGATAAAAAAATTTCTAATAGGATAAGCAGTTCTTGTTTTAGCGATTAAAGTGACATTAGAAAGTAATCAATGAAATATATATTTTATTTTAAAAAAAAACTAAAGAATTTTAATGTTAATAAATTACAAAATAGAAATAAATAATTTGAAATTCAGCCAAAATATGAGTTTAACTGTTTTGAAGCTGACCTACGATTTGAAGAATATTTAGAAAAATGTAAATTATGTCCAGATATAGACAGATGGCTCCGGAAATGTACTCCTCTGGACTGAGTTCATAGCGTTTACCTCCGAGAATCAGTTGTGTGTCATATAAGAGGTACTAATATAGAGATATTTCAAATTATTAATTAGTTTATGAATAAGTTCTCTATTTTATAATTACAAGACTGAAAAGCAAAGCTCCCAAAACAGATAAACCAATAATCCAGGGCTTCATATTGACACCCATTGCAGTTACGACCATCATTGCAATCGATCCCAGAATAATGTGAAGAATAAGAAGAATACAGAGAATCCAACCACAGTTTGTGATATCGAACTGAAAAGTATTTTAGATATTTAGAAAATATTTACTTATTTTATATTTGACACAAACCCATGGAGTCATTGCTAATAGTGTAACGCATAGCACAACAATTCCAGTGATTATGAAAGCAATTAAAATATTTTCGCCATAGAATTGACAACAAAACAAACCCACAAAGATAGTCTCCGCCACTGTCTTTTAGTACAGAATTAAAGGGGAAAAATTAAGAACTAACTAAAAGATATAAACTCACGAATATTGCTAAGAGTATAAAGTTTAGAGGAACACACTTCCTGGTGCTCTCACAACAGAAGAAGGCACACGATATGGCAAACGTTACTATAGTTCTTTTGGAGTGAAGAATAAATTAATTACATTAGAAATTAATCAAATTATTATAAGAAAGTAATGTATTTTACGTAACGATCCAAAGTATAGAAACCAATAGTTGCCCATCAGAATTGTTATTCTTTTGCAATTCCTTAACATTCAATTCATTTCTATAACTATTGATAGGAAAATATAATATTTTTTCAATTCTTTTTTAAATAAAAATTTTATAATTGAATACAAAGTAAACATAAGTCCGGCGCCGATAGTCGTGAAAATGATTTGTGCGGAGAGTATTGAATAGACTTTTCTAACGAAATCGTTTCTGACTTTACTATCGGAGAAGACACCCGTCGGGGATGTAGTGAATGCATAGTTTGCTTCGCAATCAATTTGGATTCGAGTTTCGTCTTTAGAACCACTTTTAGTCGAATGCATATCAGATGTGATTCCAATGCCATTTGAACTGTCGATAGAGTTCAGAGATTTGATGTAATGGTTTGACCACAAGAGGTTTGGAGTGACATAAGTCTTCACTGAATTACTGTCCTTTTGGTCCTCCGATAGCTGTTTCGAATGGTCTTCTGATTCCATAAGAATAACTGTAATAAGAATTATCTGTACTTTTATCACAAATATTATTCAAATATTAATCAGATTTAAAACAATTAAACGCTTTTAATATGATTTGTTCGCGCAATAAGTTTTGTTTATTGTGTTTAATATTCAGTTAATTATCTAAAATTTCATTCAGACTTACAATAATTGTAATAATATTGAGCCGAATGTTTGCATTCAATTATAATTTATCAATAAATTTTGATTAAAACTAACAGAAATAAAAGTATTGCCAAAAATGATAACTAAAACTAATGAAACTTCTGAACAGTTATCGGAATTCTTTAGAAAACAAATTAATGACTACATATTTGAACCTGGCTTAGCTACTGATACCTTGATAACAGAAAAAAAATTTGATTTTTATAAAACACCTTAAACTATAATAACCTAATCCAACCCAAGTTATTTCAATTTAAGGTGTCCTCTAATATATTAAAGCATCTAAAGTTGATTTTGTTTCCTCTCTTAACTTGTCCTACAGTCAGAGATTCTAACTAGGAAATATTGCAGAATATTCCGAAAGAACACCTTCGGGGCCGTCTTTTTCTAAAAATATACATAGGGAGAGGGCTATCTATAGAGATCTGGGCCAAATTTGAGGAGATATACCGGTCTGTACCTCCATTTATTCATCCTTTAATAATTTATATAATCTCTTCAAGTTAATTCAATAAATGCTGAAGTATCGCAAAACAGCATCAATTGAATTTAGTTTTCATTTATTTGTATGAAGTTTTGAAATGAAAACTAAATGAAATAATAAAAACAGTAAACTCTATTTTGATAAATAAACACAATTTGTATTTTATTATTTACGCTTTGAAATTAAAATTCATACACAATATGAATTTGTAAGAATTTCACAGGATTTTAACACATTTTAAAAATATTTATTATATGATTGCATTAAATTGATTGTCAATTCTTTACTCCTAGTCTTTATTCTAGGTGTGAAGTTCTCTTAAGAATCCTATTGTTAACAGTTCTATTGCGAAACCTATTTCAGACGATTTAATACATTTTAATAGATTTGTGATAGTCTATTTTAACAAGAATTCACCAGTATGGTTTCATTCCGTAGAATTCTGACAATCAATTAAAATATGTTTAATTCAAACTTTTTTCGCTAATAAAAATTAATATCATTTAATTAATTAAATAAACTGAAAAAAAACAATTTATAAATAGGATAAAAATTTCTTCATGATACTTAGGATTAGCATTATATTTATTCTGTTTGACCCTTGTATTAGAAATGAAAGTGGCATTAGAAAGTAATCAATGTAATATATTATATTTTATTTAATACTAAAGTATTTTAATGTTAATAAATTACAAAATAGAAATAAATAATTTGAAATTCAGCCAAAATATGAGTTCATCTCCTTTTGTTTTGAACCTCTCCAACGATTCGAAGAATATTTAGAAAAATGTGAATTATGTCCAGATATAGACAAATGGCTCCGCAAATGTACTCCTCTGGACTGAGTTCATAGCGTTTACCTCCGAGAATCAGTTGTGTGTCATATAAGAGGTACTAATATAGAGATATTTCAAATTATTAATTAGTTTATGAATAAGTTCTCTATTTTATAATTACAAGACTGAAAAGCAAAGCTCCCAAAACAGATAAACCAATAATCCAGGGCTTCATATTGACACCCATTGCAGTTACGACCATCATTGCAATCGATCCCAGAATAATGTGAAGAATAAGAAGAATACAGAGAATCCAACCACAGTTTGTGATATCGAACTGAAAAGTATTTTAGATATTTAGAAAATATTTACTTATTTTATATTTGACACAAACCCATGGAGTCATTGCTAATAGTGTAACGCATAGCACAACAATTCCAGTGATTATGAAAGCAATTAAAATATTTTCGCCATAGAATTGACAACAAAACAAACCCACAAAGATAGTCTCCGCCACTGTCTTTTAGTACAGAATTAAAGGGGAAAAATTAAGAACTAACTAAAAGATATAAACTCACGAATATTGCTAAGAGTATAAAGTTTAGAGGAACACACTTCCTGGTGCTCTCACAACAGAAGAAGGCACACGATATGGCAAACGTTACTATAGTTCTTTTGGAGTGAAGAATAAATTAATTACATTAGAAATTAATCAAATTATTATAAGAAAGTAATGTATTTTACGTAACGATCCAAAGTATAGAAACCAATAGTTGCCCATCAGAATTGTTATTCTTTTGCAATTCCTTAACATTCAATTCATTTCTATAACTATTGATAGGAAAATATAATATTTTTTCACTAAAAATTTTATAATTGAATACAAAGTAAACATAAGTCCGGCGCCGATAGTCGTGAAAATGATTTGTGCGGAAAGTATTGAATAGACTTTTCTAACGAAATCGTTTCTGACTTTACTATCGGAGAAGACACCCGTCGGGGATGTAATGAATGCATTGTTTACTTCGCATTCAATTTCGATTCGGGTTTCGTCTTGAACCACTTTTAGTCGATATAGAGTTCAGAGATTTGATGTAATGGTTTGACCACAAGAGGTTTGGAGTGACATAAGTCTTCACTGAATTACTGCTCTTTTGGTCCTCCGATAACTGTTTGCAATGGTCTTCTGATTCCATAAGAATTATCTGTACTTTTGTCACAAATATTATTCAAATATTAATGAGATTTAAAACAATTAAACGCTCTTAATATGATTTGTTCGCGCAATAAGTTTCGTTTATTGTGTTTAATATTTAGTTAATTATCTAAAATTTCATTCAAACTTACAATAATTCTCAATCTAGCTTGAGCATTCCTGGATTATTTTGATTCATTAAAAAGATTAAAATATTTAGAAAACAAATTAATGATTAAATATTTGAACCTGGCTTAGCTACAGTTACCTTGATAATATATTGCCTACTATTATAATTAAATAGACTGTATTTTCTAATTATAAGAATTAAGTCAAACATTCCCATAAAATAGCGTATTGACCCAACATCTCGAAATCATAAATCTTTAAATCCCTAGGTGAACATCTTAGAATCTAACATCAGAAATCTTCCAATTTACTTCTTAACATAAAATGGGGCTTTTTGGTTACTAATGTTCAACAAATTTATAATTGTTTAAATAAAATTTTAAAATCTGAGATTAAAAAAGCCCCCCTTAAGTTACCAATGAGGGTAACTTGAGGGCTTTCTTATGTTAGATTCTAAGTGGTTCACATAGAAATTTCAAGATTTTAGGTTTCGGGATTTTGGATTTCGGAATTTTGGGTTTCGGAATTTTGGATTTCGGAATTTTGGATTTCGGAATTTTGGATTTCGGAATTTTGGGTTTCGAGATTTTGGGGTCCCATAGAATAGTAGCCAAAATGTGTTGTAAGCCATCACTTGATTATTCGTCTGCTTTTGATTCAATCATTCATTTTGTTCGGAAAATTATCGGTTGATTGAAAGAGAACAGCATTTCATTGACAATTCCTTACTGAATGCGGTAGGTTTTGGTCGCGCCCGACAACAATCTTCGATCCCTTCCCCATAGTTTGCCAATGAATGAACTTCTCTTTACTGCTGTATAACTATTGAAAAGAAAATGTTTATTCAATAGCTATTTATTGCCAAAATTCAAAAGAGTATAATAAATACATTTATAATACGTCCGTCTATTCCTTGAATGAGTCAAAAGCCTAAGCCCAGGGCTTATGAAATATAGGCTCATATGCAGCACAAAAAGATGTTAATTCTTAATCATTTTTGATAAGTTTTAATAATTCTTAATATTCAAATTTCAATTTAAACATTAATAAGTTGTCTAGTCATAACTTCTAATTAATCAAGGCAATCAAAATGCTTGTTTATTTAGATTTAACAAATGAACATTTCTATGTGATATTAAATTTTTGTTTAAAATACAAATTCATTTCACAAAACTTTGTTGAAATTAATCTAAAATTTATTCTTCAATCAAAGTTTCTATTACTGACTTTAGAACTATTTTTTATAATTAACTTTTTCACTAATTAAGAGATGAAAATCTTGTGTGCATTTTTTAAAAACAACCATAGTTTTGCTTCACTACTATATTTGCTTAACTCGAATATCAATGTCATTTTCGAGACCAGAGTCACTCTCTAATGGCATACTTATTGCAGTAGTTTAGGAATATTCTTGTGTGAGAAACGTCTCATTTCTGTTACCTCTTTATCTCAACACTGGATCTTAAAGAAAGACCTGAAGTGAAAAATATTTTACTTATTAACGCAAAAATATATACATATTCTTAGAGTCAAATTACAAGTCAGTCAAATGTGTTGAGCACAACAAATATTTTCACATATTTGACATCAATTTATGTGAAAATAATAAAATAATGTGAATAAGAAAATTCCAAATATTTCATTTGTATGACAATTATTATCTAATTCTTAATGTTGTTTATTATTTATATTTATAAAATTAGTAAAACTGATTTACAAAGCATAGTAGTTAATGAATTTGATCTGGACATGTTTGAGTAGTAAGATATCTAATTGTTTTAAATGGTTTATCGATTGATATTACTTTCAATGTTAGTGGACATACAAAGACCATGGTAATTTAGGTCGGCCGAGTCAGTGAGCTACTGTATAATGACGGACATTTTTCCAAAATTTTACCAAATCTTTGGTAGTATCTTTTGAATGACTGCAAAAAAACCCACATCTAGCTCGTCTGTTTTTAACAGAAATTTTGCACAAAAAACTAATCTCTTTTAGAAGATTACCCTTCTCAATTCTTCAGAGATTATTTTTGTCATATTCTTAACAAGGACATGCCTAAAAAGCTAAATAAATTGCCCAGGCGAATTTCTCAAGCATAGGTCAGAAACGCTAAAAAATGTATCTAGTTACCAATAGTTTATTGATTCTTTAGTTATTTTAAAATAAAAATTTGTATTCATTTTAGATATTTTTAATTAGTCCACACATAATGAATAATGTATGTCTTCAATTAATAGTAATTTTAAAATGTTTTAATCAGAGTTTTACTATTCATTAATGACCTAGTGATAATTTGGTTCTAATAAAGTTAAGTTTGTTTAATATCTTTTACAAAAAGAACATTTTGTAACAAAAATATTTTGCTTACTTTTCTTAAACACAACAACAAGAATATTATGCGATTTCCCAAATATAATACTGTGAGTTAGTACCGAACCAATAGACTGTTAAACTATAGTCTGTTTGGTATTCACTATCGCATAACTAATTCATTTGCAAATTTTCTAATAGCAATATATCATTAATCAATGCTAGAAAAACAATTTAGACCTTATATTTAGTTATTGATTGATGAATAAAATTGTTGCCTAATTAGAGCACATATACAGTGATAATAATAAATATAAGAATCGATAGTAAATAACGAAATAAGACAGCAGAATATTTTTAAAAAAAAATCAAATGACAATCAAAATAAAATGAAAATGAAAAAATCAAATTGATTGAGAAATATACTGAAGATTCTAATAAATTAGTCTTTTATTATAAAAATTAAAAAAAATTGTTTTGTTAAACTTCAAAGACTGAGTGAAACTCAATATGATTCTGAGTCTATATTATAATACAGTTAGTACTGAAAGTCTACATGTTAAGTTAGCTTATTTTCTCTTGGAAAATTTTTATTAACTCGAGATTTGAGATAATTTGAAATGACGGATCTAAGTTATGTTAAATGTAATGTCTCAAATTCTCAAAATTTTCAAACTATCTTTTTCATTTCAATGTCTAATTAACATCAATATACTTCTCGACTTTTTATTATATAATTCTACAATAACATCGAATATTGAATTATAGGGGCAAATGTCATAATTCATAAGAGCAGGAAAAATGAAAGAGACAGTGCCAAACACACAGTGACGACGTGTGTGTATTTGTCTGAAAAGTATTTCCGCCGCAAAAGACTTCTTCTTAAAAGAGAAGAGAGACTAATAGTTATATATATTTGTTTGAAAAGATATTTTACTCTATATAATACATGTTATGTGTTTAGAGAATTCAGTAAAAAACAAACTGTTCTTCACATACAAATTGTATTCACTATAGAATATTTGCTTATGGAATGGTATATATGCATCTGAGCATTCTTAGAATGCCATAATTTGACTTCTTTTCATAATTATTACTGCTTTTCGGCATATTTTTTGTTTATTTATAGAGTTTAATGTTCGGCTGAAATCCACATAATATTTTTTATATAAAACTCTTTTTGTAATTGAATTTGACTATCGTTTTGATTACTAAACAATTAATTATTAGTCTACAACATATTCAAAAATCTATTGAGTTTTTAAATTTTACTTTTGGTTATATTTATATTAATTATACAAATATATGGTTATAAACCTGAAACCGAAAACTTAATTTTAATATTAGGCTGAAGTGAGAATATTCTGTTTGTGACAAACATATGAGAAACAGTTTTATAGAAGAAAAAAATTCTTAAGACATATTACAAGTGTAGACATATTGTGTGTGACTTATTATAGTGAAAGACGGGTAGTATATATAGAAGTAAATGAATTTGACTTAAAGACAAATATAATTATATTTATAGCACTGATGGAGAAGTTTTGCTGACAATTCATTAATTTATTGGATTAGATTTGATTTTAAGCTAAAATTTTTTTTTAAAATTTTGTATGTTTTTATCTCTCATCCCAAGTAAGTTATCCAACAATTAAAGTATACAGAGTTAGAGAAAAAGTTCATAATTTATTGGTTCAAATGTTTGAAACAATCAATTATTTTATAAAATTCCTGCGAATACTAAGTAGTGTTTTTTGAAATATCTGAACAAAAACAATAAAAAATTGAAGAATTGGCCCAAACGAGTATAGTTGGAGAGGGAGGGGAGGAGACAGAGAGGGAGAGAGAGAGAGAGAGAGAGAGAGAGAGAGAGAGAGAGAGATA
>JAQFXN010000422.1:0-22620 GCA_034693365.1 Liacarus xylariae | reverse complement strand
GTTTGGCATCACTCGCAAGGAAAGAGTCCCGATTGGTATCCACAGGAGTTCGTTGATATGAAAAAAGATGGATTTATGAATAAAGGAAATATTGTTCAAATTATTAATACACATATTGAGGTATTTCTAAATTATAATTTTAACCCTGTTTTACATAAAATAAAACACTTTAAAATAATAATATATAGAGCAATGGCATCAATAATTTTTCTTTCATAAAATGTTTTCTTCTTAATTTGTCAAAAATTCATCAATAAATTTAATATAAAAAATGAACTTTTTTTAAATTTAAAAATATAAAGTTTTAGAAATTTGACCATTGCTTATGTCAGAAGCCTTTTTATACCATCTAAATATATTTCAATATTAATGTCCAATTTTTTTAATCTCAAACATAAATAAAACTATTGAACTTTCGATTATTTGGAAAATCAAAAGTAGCGATCTCTAAATATTAATAAGTTTAAGAATATTAATTAAGTTAAACTATTAAACTGATTTTTAATTTTGTACACATATGTATAGTATAACTAGAGCTAGGAAATATCGGGAGTAAAAACCTATCAAATCTGTCGGGAATCGGTAGTTAAAAATTACTTAAATCGGGAACAAAATCGGGAACAATAAAGTATATTTATTGCGCTGTTTATTTAATCTCTTGTTAAATTCACTCAAAATTTTGAAAAATAAGAGATCTTTGTCAAACTCTTACTATAATTGGTTAGATAGTGTTGAATACTTGCAGATTTCATCATAATTCTGCAAAATTCTGTAACAATTTTATTACTGCGGGATATACCTCCTGTACCACTCATTTGCTCAAAATTGGTATATTCCGTAATTTTACACTCCCCTAGGCTACTTTAAATATATCTCGTACCTAAACGTTCCACATCCCTGGTTTTTAGATAATTATTTTTCAATTTTTTGTTTTGCAAAATCACCTATTATATCCAGTCATTTAATCGCTTAATGATTAAGCCTTAATTAATATTTTTTCACCATTTTATGCTCTAAAACATTCCTATTTTTTCAATATTTGTTTGATAAAAATATTAGAGGACTCGAAATTTTTGTGCCTTATGGTATTTGTAATTTTATTTCGAGAAATTTATTTTAAAAATTTGTATCTTTTATTCGGGTTTTATACTTATTGATAATATATTTCTTAATCATTTTTATTATTTTTATGAAATTCTCGATTAAATTATAATTCTCTTATAAAAATATTGTTATTAGTAACCAGATATTCTATATAGTTATTATATGATTATGTGATAAAATCAAATCGAGAATATAAACAATAAATCCGCAAAATCTGGAACGACACTTCATATCGGGAATATCGGGAAATTCCCGACACTCACACTTACAAATATATATCGGGAATTCCCGAGATTTCCTAGCTCTAGTTATAACTTATAAGCTTTGTAATGATAAAAAGTTTAGGCAATTTAAAAGTAAGCCACCTTTACATTCAATCCCATATATTAAAGATATGAAGGATATTGAACATTACTTTTGGCAAATTTTTGAATTTGAATGTAAATGTCATTGATGAGTTGAAATATTCATATATCACAAACATTTATTCATATATCACTGTTTGAAATCTAGTCATTTTGATCTTGATTAAAGACATTATTAATCAATAATATATGGGACTGAATGTAAAGTTGGCTCACATTTTAAATTTTCAAAACTATATTTTTTGTATATCTCATTACTATCTTGGCATTTGGGCTATTATTAAGTCTAATTGAAGATAACAATCATTTTGAATTGATTTTTTAGAGATTTCGGACAAAAAAAAAGAAAACGCCCCAAACTATATTAAAATTTCATTATAATCATGAACTTGCAGCCAAATACTGTAGAAGCAAGTAGTATTTAGCATTTAGTAGCCCTGCACCTAATTAATGGATGGGACAGGGGGTTAGATTGTTGCATCTTAAGTACTGCTACAAAAGACTGTGCACTACTGTTGTATAAATGCTTTTATAAATCAGTCTTCAATAATTGAAAATTATTTTCAAATAAATATTTGCTATCAATTCATAATTCATATCAATTTATGTTATAATAAGAAACAAAAAAGAAATGAAAAAACTAAACACTTTTCTACCGATAATTTCTAGTGTTATTTAATTTATTCAATCAAAAGCCTAATTTCAGTCTTATCTCAGATAATTCAGCAAAACTCTTGAATACAAATAAAACAAAAACAAAGAACATTAGAAATCATATCAATATTAAAATACAAATCACTAATAATAAATAATTTAATAAAAACAAACGTTTTTTTCTTCATTCAATTAATTAATACTAAAAATATAATATAATTTATATTTATATGGAAATCAATAAACTATAAAACAAAAAAACCTATTTGAATATAATCTAGGTCAAAATTTGCATACTAAACATAATTATTATGCATATAATGCATATATAATGTCGAACACAATCTAAAAATCTAGTGATAGGATTGACAACTAAACATTCCCTGTATTTTCTTTGGCACGGGTTCATCAGCCACTCATCCAAATAAAATATTCAGAAGATTTATTATAAAATTATAAAAATATAATTATTGTTAAACCCCAATATAATTATGCTCCACATCTAATATAATATTGACATGTAGTGGATGAATGTCAAAAGTAAACATCAAGAAAATATTATCAAACTAAACCCTTGTCAATTAGCTTCTTGTTTTTCAAATATCTCATATCTCCTGATAATAGTATCAGAAATAAAAAAAACCAGTTCCTTTTTGTGTTTCAATATTTAGATAAGTGATTAAAGAATTATTTGAATATTCATAACATATTATATGAATTTATATGCAAATAAAGAGCTAAACCAGAAAATCTCGCCCAAAGAATACTAATCTACTAATAACGGGGGGGGGGGGGAGGAAGAAATTTCAGGGGAAGGTCTTCAGGCATGTGAGATGTTGCCTGATTTGTTGCCAAATTTTGGACACAGGGTCCAGGGGAGTGTATTCGCAATAGTCAAATTCTTGTAAAATTTAATTAAAAATGACAGAATTTAACAGAATTCTATTATTTTTCTAAGAATTTAGACAGATTTTAACATTCTACAAAAACGACATCGTTTTCTCAAAATTATTATGGGGGCTATCGGCCAAAATCACAGGGGGGGGGGGTATATTCCTGGTTGGACCTCATTTATGCTAATCGCTTACAAAAACATTGTATTAAATACAGAGATTCTATCGATTTATATAAGAGTAATTAACTTTTTAAATACAGTCAAAGCATATATGGATAGAATCAAAATATAGAAATAAAATTAATAAAAAAAATCAAATTCTTATAAAAAGCATTGTATTTCTCGTCATATTTAATTCCAAAATCGGTAAAAATATTTATTTAGTATAAAAATTTGTTAAATATAAACTTAATTAAAACAGTTTTAAAACTAATCTAAAAAAATCTGTTGAACTACAGGCAAAAACATCTGCTCTTCTCTATTATATTGGAGGAGTGACCAGGCTATTCTGGTCCAGACAATTATCAAGTTTATTTCTTTAGTAAAAGTATCAAACTTTTGGTGTAAAAACCAATTATTGAATATAAAAATTGCATTTTAGGTGAAAATTCATAATCTCTAATCAAATATTTTGAAAAACACTTTAGTTTATAATCTATTTTGACTATAATCTACTCCTTGGTTACATCCACTATAAGGCACAGTATAATGGAATAAATCCTAAC
Source organism: Liacarus xylariae (assembly GCA_034693365.1). Taxonomy (NCBI): domain Eukaryota; kingdom Metazoa; phylum Arthropoda; class Arachnida; order Sarcoptiformes; family Liacaridae; genus Liacarus; species Liacarus xylariae. The sequence goes on along the minus strand of JAQFXN010000422.1, from coordinate 18,877 downwards.
TAAAACATCATGTATTGAGTGCATAATCGAAAAGTATTTAAAATAATAGAAATATAGCGGAAAACAGTAAAAAAAACCCGTCAAACAGTAAAATAGGAGAAAATTATTTCAATTTCTGTTATGCACTGGAATTGAGGCCACAATTATAATTATTACGACTATTGCTATACAGAAAGTTCGAAATACCTATTCGTGTAACTAATGAGCGAACACATGAAACAACTGAAACACGGATTCGCATAACAATTGTTAATTATCTTATTTTTTTAAACATATTTTTCTCGTCTCTCAACACAACGAAAATGTATAAGAATTTATGTGAGATTTTAAATAAAAACAACTTTTTGTTTAGTAATTATATTCACAATAAATATGATATATTGATAGAAAGGGAGAGAGAGCCTGTAAGAGGGGTCAGAGGGGGTGAGACAATTGGGGAACAGCTCAGAGAGGGGTAGAGAAGAGTAGAAAGAATTTAAGTTTGTAGGAAAAAATTGCAAATAATGTTAGAAAACAATTATAGTAGAAATGTGTCGAATGTGTATATATTTATGTGTCTATACCTAAGAGAATGTGCTGGTCATGAGTGTCCGGGTGTATCCAACTGGCGGAACAGTTGATCTTAAGCGGACACTCGTTGAACACTTTGGAAAAGCATGCGCCCATGTGCACTTTGGGCGTCGGCGGCAGACCATTGATCGGCTGCTGCATTGCGTTCTGTGCGTTCATCTTCTTGTGCCGATCGCGACGCCGGGGCGGCGCCTCCGGAGGTACGGATTCGTTGTCATCATTTGTTTTATCACTTAAACAATTATTTGATATATTATTCTCTCCATTAGTCGACTGTTTATTATGTGCTGACAATTGGTATTCATCACTACTGCCATTAACTCTTGGCGTCGATGGCGGAGTGGAGTACTCGTCGTCGTCGATATGGACTAATTCTATTGGTATTGACTTCGACTCATTGCACACTTCACCTAATAATTGATCCTAAAGTTTGAAATATAAACAAAAAGACAGAATTAATTCTAGTATTCCTTTAAAGACAACTAAAAAATATATAATTAAATAATTGAAAATATATTTCTCTTAAATATAAAAAAAAATAAAATACTCGTTATAATGAACTTTAAAAAAAATCATTCGATAGACAATCAGTTGATTTTTAATTAAGAAATTCTTTACAAAACCGGTTCCAAAGTTATAAGAAACCGGCTTTTTCTACAGCCAAAACTTTTTAATTTAATCTAATATTCAAATTAAAATAAAATTCTTTTTAATAATGAATTCAAATATTAAACTTATTATAGACTTTTTTGTGTTCTTTTACTTTATAGTTAATTATAACGAGTTTTTTATGGTTTTATTTCTGTTTCAATTCATTCCTATATTTCAATTATGTTTTGAAATGAAATGAATAATAATTTGGAGAAAAAAATTAAAAAAATTAAATAAAAAAAGATTGCGAGCAATAAATCAAAATAAGATAATTGAAAATATAATAAATATTAAGAAGAATATTCATTCAATGCATGAATTCTGAAATACATCTTTTATATTGGCTTTAATTAGATGTAAGAATTTATGGATTCATAAGCACAGCAAATGAATCGGACAGAAACCAAATGAATAGACTTGCTTTAAAAGCTTTGGCTCGTGTTTTTGCATCTTAAACCTGCTGTATATTTGCATATAATTTTTATATAAGTTCTAGTAATGCATCAATGAATTTGTGCATTTTATTAATACATTATCGTAAAGTTGTTTATATGTTTACAAATTCATTGATGCATTTCTAGAACTTATATAAAAATTATATGCAAATATACTCCAGGTTCAAGATGCAAAAACACAAGGAAATGCATTTAAATCTTTAACAAAATTAAATGCTTTTAAAGCAAGTCTATTCATTTGGTTTCTGTCCGATTCAAATGGTCAAGTCATTTCCCATTTGGCCACCCCTGTATAGATTTCCACTAAGTTGAGCAATTTAACAATCAATAGCATTGATAATTTATACACAATACTACATTCTTGATTTTAAACATGCACATATATGATAAGCATTTCAACTTATCTAAAACTATATCAAAGTCTATCATTCATTCACTTTATTGAAGACAAATGTGAGGCCAAAAGTAAAAAAATATCATTCGATACTAAAAATAAAATAAAAAGCCGAATAAATTAATCTATCATTCGATTTCAAAGTTCATTATTCTCTATCTTTTCACTCTTCAGATAAGAATCTGATCAATGGATAGGAAATAAAATATAACAAAAAATACTGAATGAATGGAAATATGAAGTAAAAGTTATAAATCCTGTCACAGAAAATGAAAAAAAAGAGAGACAGACATCAAAATGACAGACAATTTTTTCTAATCGTTTTTTGTTGTTTAGAAATGAGACAACAAATCAATTGAATGGAAAAGAAAGACACAAATAAATTCTGCACTAATAAAGTGTGAAATTGTTGCATAAAAATTACTATAATTAGCGAAAAAATAATAACAAATTGATTTTGATTTTGGGCCAAAAAATTCTGTCAGAATTGGGAAAATTATTTCAAATACTTTAAAACAATAAATCAGTCTATAATTAGCCAAAAAGTATTTTTTAAAAAACCCTTTGAAACAAAATTCATCAAAATTTTCGATAAGACAAGAGATTAAAGGACTCATGAATTGAAGGGAAAAAAACGACTAATAAAACCGACAAAACAATAGACTTCATTCATAAAAAATATTTGTATTAAATTTAAGTCTAAAACTAATAATTAGATGACATTCAGACACAAGAATGACAAACAAACAAAACAATAAAAAATACTTAACAAATCATTGAAACAAAAGACATGAAAGCTATTCAATTCAAACATGCGGAAAGGGGGGGCAGAAGCTTGAAAATGCCTTGCAATAACTAACCAAGCAACATTGTTTAATGTTAGTTATATTAAAAACAAATTATTCTAGGAAATTCTTTGGAAAAATGAATCGCAATCCTATAATATTTCCATTGAATCAGAATTATATACATGCTTTTATATTTTCTCAGATTGCAAAACACCTACTTGTGCATGTTGGAAAAATTATTTGGCATTATAGTCACTCTATTAAGAACACAAAAAAAAAGTTTCCGCATCTCTGAATTGAATAGAATGTATAGAGAATTGCAAGAATAGAAAACAATGTGTAAATGTGTGTTGAAAATAGTTTTGTATGAAATCGCTTACAACAGTACTGACACTCCAATTAATGAACTCATCGGAAGAAGAAGAATAAGGAGCAGAAGAAGAAACAGTTCGCTCACTATTTAGATTACAATTAACGTAATTGTGTTTAAAATTATTTTTATTATTATTAACGAAATTATTAATTATATTATTATTAATGTTATTATTTATAAGTATTTGTGTTCGGGTATTGTCTTCGAGTAATTGTCTGCTGGAATAGACCGGTGGCGGAACCAGTGGCTCAACAGCCGTCGCCGCGTCCAACAACGGCTGTCCAATAGCAACGCCGGTCACTACTGGCGACTGTTCCCTGGATATCAGCACCCGATTCGTACGGCTTAGCACAGGACTCATTTGGAGCACCTGATTCGCAGACAATTGTCTTCCTCTCCGCCCAAATGGAACAGATCTATTAATTCTGTCCCAACCAATTGGCAGCTTTGCATTCAAGAAGGGTTCGGGTATTTTAAAATTCAAATAAATGCATAACTCGTAAAAACAAAGAATCAATTCATTAAAACTATTTTAAACTAACTTTAACTATAATTTATGTGTTTTTTATTGGTTTCTAGTTTTTTGAATTTATTTTTTTCGATAATATTTTTATGGATTTATTACTCTATTATTATTGAATCTGTTTTTTTGTTTTGTGTCACATTTGAATGAATAATATATTTTTATTGTGAAGTGAAAGGAAATGAACTTATTTTTTAACACATTTTAGTCACCGAAACCCAAGACATTGAAAACACATAATCATATAATAAATTCAGAAATCTTTTATGGTTTTTGCCTTTCATTGCCTTAATATGAGAACAAAATTTTGATAAATGCTTTTATACTCTTATTTTCCTTATAATTTGCACTAATTCTGTGAAATATTTTTATGATTTTTTGCTCAACTTTTCCCTAAACTTGACTTAAATTTTGTTATAAAACCAAATAAATAAAAAAGTAATTGAGAAACAAATGATTAATTAGATTAGAAAATAAATTGTCATTACTTTTATTGGAGATCCAAATAATGGTTCGATTGGAAGAGTTTGTCTGAAATTAAGAGAAAAAAGTAAATAAAAAAACAAATATAGGATTAAATGAATGAAAAAATAATTAAAGCATTACATCAGAGATACACACAAACACTACAATTTAGAAATCATCTTGCAAAATTAACAAGATGCATCTTATTTCAGTATAAAAAAATGATTAAATCATACAAATCAACAAAATTTAGAGCAATTAAATTGAATTTTAAAAACTAACTATATATAGGAATTGGTGGAGAATTTAATTCAATAAAAATAAAGGAAACACTTATATACATTGTATAATTATAAAGTGGATTATATAGAATAGGTATACTCAATGGGATGGGGTATAGCAAAAACACAACCTGTCTCCGAAAAATGACCAAAATGCATTTGTAACGAAGAAAAAGAGCAATTTTGATACCTCTCCGCCTCGAAATTTTGAAATATTCTTTGAATTTTAGTCTAAATTCTTAGAAAAAATAACAGAATTTGACAAAATTCTGTTAATCACGTCAAAATCTGCAAGAATTTGTCGATTGCAAAATACCCCCTATACCTCTCCCAGTGATTTTAAGGCTCTAATCAGTACTCTATACCCCCTGACTTCAAGGTCTTTGGGCACTCCTAATATAGAATTAGAACTAACCCAGGTGTTTGCCTATGCCATTTAGACTATGCCTAAACAATTTATAGTTCAATCTGCATAATGAGTATTGAGGGCAGGAATGACAGGGATGGGCAAAAGAAATAATTTCAGGTGGCATTGGATTTTGGCGAAGCCGTATTCCGGGCTGTGACGTCCTGGCTTTGCCAAATTTTGGTCAGGGGGTCCAGGGGAGGGTATTGTGCAATCGTCAAATTCTTGAAGAATTAAATTAAAATGACGTAATTTAACAGAATTTCGACTAATTCTGCAAGAATTTAACAGAATCTGACAGAATTTAGTTATATTATGATGAATTCTGTTATTTTTCTAAGAATTTAGACAGAATTTCACAGAATATATATATATATTCCTAAGGCGCCGTTTTCCCAACTTTGCTATGGGGTTACCTCATGAGCGATTAGGGGGTATCGGCCAAAATCACAGAAGGTATTCAGGGCTGGACCCCCTTTGCCCATCCCTAAGGGATGATCAATTGAAAGGTCAAGAAAATAGCCACAACAAAAAGTCCGCGAATCTGAAATCTTCATTGAATTTGGAGAATACCCCACATATACCACACCTGACTATCATCTGATTCATAGATCTATGCAATTCTCCCCAATTGTTGTGCATCACTGACTCAACGAATAACATAATTAAATAAATCCAAATCCCAAAACACATACGAATAACAAGAAAAATAGATTACATAAAAACATACGAAACAAATGGGAAAAAAGCAAATAAAAAAACAAAAGACAAGAAATAGCCATAAATTCACAGGAATTTCATTCAATGCATAACAACAGTACAGAAGGTCTCAAAAGAATTTGAGAAAAAAATTTAATTTAAACAAAAAATAAAAATTGGTTTTATTTAATGATTGGGTCATTTAGTTGATGGTAGACATGCTTACTGTGAAGAGTAGAGACGCAACGCCTTGTCCAGTGCTTGCAGACTGTCTTCATGACCACTGGAATCAAGAAGAATGGAAACAGTGTTACCAACAAAAACAAAGATTTTTAGATATAATAAAGGAATACAACAATTAAACGAAAATAATGAAATAAATATTGAATAGGGATGGGATGACCAATGATATCGAAGTATGGGGGCAATGGGGTACTGACAAGAACCTCACAGTCACAGGAGGTATAGTGGAAATTTGAAATGGTCAAATTATTGAAGAATTTGATTAAAATATATAAATCAAGTAATTTAAAGAATTTCGACTAATTCTGGAACAATCTAACAGAATTTGAACAAATTTAGCAAGAATTCTGTTACTTTTATAAGAATTCAGACAGAATTTCAAAGAATATTCGAAAAAATTCATGCTAAAACATTTTTTCATCATCAGAGGGAAGGGTATTTTGGCTATATGTACACATTGCCCATCCCTAGTATTGAATAAATGTTTCATTACATTCACATTAGAAGTAAAGCTCTTTTATAATTAACTTTTCATGCAATACATTAACAGAAAAGACATGCATTTCTATAGAGAACTATTTAGACATTAATTTTTAAATAATATTTATTATGTTTTACCGTTGAAGGAGTTCTTCGTCAACGATTTCAAGAAGAGATCTGTTTTGTCATGTGTTGAGAGGGAGAGAAGAGGAGAGAAAATTTTTCATTATAATTAATAACAATACATATGATATGTAGTAATCAAATGAAGAATTATTTGCGAGAATTCATTAGTATTAATGAAAAAGAGAGGAAAAAACTAATTACTTATTGTCTCAAAAATTAAACAAAAAACTCTATTGTTTTATGGTTTTTCAAATGTGATCTGAATTTGAATAATAATAGAAAACAAAAAATTTTAATCTACAGTCAAACTATTGTTTTATATCAAATGAAAAGTTAAGCTCAATTGATATAAATTCTTAAAAAAGACCTTTAGATGAAAATGAAAACAATTCTAAAGTTTTTCAATTCTAAAAACTAAATATTAATCATGAAATCGTATCAAAAAATATATTCAATTCAATACTTTAAAAAATATTTCCTCAAAAAAAGAAAATAATAAAAATAAATAAATTCTCATTTAATTTCATACTAACCTTCGATGTCGTTGTCGACTAAAAATTGTGATTTGCAGTCAAACAATAAGTAGTTGTGTTTAAAGAGTGAGAATTACGAGTAATAGAGGGAAAGAAAGGGAAGAAAATTAAGTTATTATATAAGAAATAGTCAATCGATATATAATAATATAGTTATTATAATAACATTTGATATAATTCAATAAAATAGTAAAATCTATTTTCCCCTCAAAACTTATAAATCAGTGACTCATTTAGAAATAATTTTCAAGTCATAGGAACAGATTTGATAGACAGAGAAGGGGAGGGGAGGGGAGAGAGAGACAAAAAGAGAAAAATCGTTTTCAAAAATATAAATTGCACTCTGTTTTTCCTAAACTAAAGAGTCATTAGTTTTGGTATTAAATCTATGGAAAAGAGAAATAAAGAGAGAAAAGAAGAAATAAAATTTGCAAAAATGTATGGAAAACTACTGATCCTCTCTCTCTCCTTCACTCTGTCCCCTCACTTGTCATGCATGACATAAACATTAGCATCAATTAAAGGGTTATTGAATTCCTGTTTTTTAGATAAATATATTTTATGTTTTTCAATGCATTTATTTCTATTCAATTTTCAATATTATTTCTAATTCACTGTTCGCTGCAGTGATTGTGCTAAACAAGAATTATATTATTAAAAACTTCTTTAGCGTTAAATAAAAACCATTAGTTTTATAATTAATTTTAATGAAAGGAAACTATATTTTATAATTTTATTTTTACTTTTCCTCTCTTTTTTGGACTATTTTAAAGTCACAAAAATCTAATATAAATAACTGTTGATTATAAAGAGAATATTGTATTTGATATTAAATTACAATAAAACAAAATATTTCACTTGAAATCTGATATTCGGTTCAAAACATTACAGAAATTGTGATTTTCTTCTCTAATAAATAACTTCTCGATTGAAAAACAATTGGTTTTTTCGCAAATGATTTAATCACTAATCCTACGAATGAATGCATTGGAAAACATATTTATGAAAAAAAAAACACAAAACAAAAATTCAATTAAAGCCAAACAATAAAATTGGGACAAAAAATGCAAAAAAAAATAAATAAAATAAAAGCAAACAAAAAGTAGAAAAAACTAAATTCTTTGCAAAAAAGCGGAAAACAATAAGTAAATCAATAAAACAATTATAAATTCAATTAAAAGAACGGAAAAATACAAAAAAAGAGCTCTTCAGCTAAGATTAGATCAATGGGTGGATGAGAAATTAAGCCAACAATAAAACTGCGGAATCGGGTCTCACTTTTTGATGGCATCCGTGTCCGCATCGGTTTCCATCCAAGCAGTGGCCAAATCATAATTATTATGTTCAACACTGGAATGGGGTTCGTTTAGACCCCAGGCCAGTGACACATCCACTGTTGGCTTCTCCTGTTCGACAACACTCGACAGTTCAGTCAGTAATGGGGCCTAAATTGAGAGGAAGAGTATATAAGAGATTATAGTTTGAAAGGAAAACAAAAAACAATATATTTTTAATGCAATGTCTGTTTCGGGAAACGAATGCATAATTTTATCATTAATTCAATACATTTTTTCGTTAATCTTAAATATAATGTAACTATTTTTTAATGCACTTAATTAGTCAGTCCTTCAGTTCGTTTATCTCTATGTCTATCGCTATACTTATCGACTCGTTTACAGGTTTCTGGTATTTCGTTGCGTGGGTTCTAATGATAGGGTAATTCGTAATTCAGAATCCAAGATAGAAAGAGAGTCAGGAGAGGGAGAGAAGAGGGAATGTTATTGAATATTGAAGAAGTGAACTGAACTGAAGAGAGCGAATGACTTAGTTTTGTATTGATTATAATTTTTTTAAACATAATTACAAACTTTTATTTTTATTAAGAGAGTTCATGACTCGCTTAGTGCTAAGAGCAGGGGTGGCCAAGTGGGTATAGTCAAAATACTCCCTGATATTTTTAAAGGTGAAGGCAATTTTTAAAAATTTATACCTTACTTTGCCCCCTTTTGCATTTTTTATGCTATGTTGTTTGCATACCTGCCTATTTCTCAAAATACCCTACCCATTTATATGGGCCTTCTTGGGGACCCCTGTCTAAAGGTTTATTAAAATTTTTATTAAACATTTATTAAAATATATTAACACAACTTATTATTATTGAATTAAATATAATTTTCATATAAAATGTTAGATTTCGTGTTAAATCTCAAATTAAAAAGCTTTAAAAAAACAAATTATAACAAAACAAACTTTTTCTCTATATTTAACTGAAACACAAACTAAATATCTTAAGAAATGTTGACTTTTTCTTATTGTTATTCACTAAAACAAATAAATGCTTTTATCGTATAATGAATTCAGAGAAAAATTAATTATTTGGAAAATAATAGAAATGAAAAGGTTTTCCGAAAATTATTTTAAAACCTAAAAAAATAAATAAATAAATACCAGAAAAAAAGTAAACATTTATTTAAATCATCCAAAAAGAGAAGTCAAAGAAATGTCAAGAATTTGAACCCAAAAAAATAAATTGAGGCGAAGAGACTCAAGACATGAGTGAAATTAAACAGAAAAAAAGACAATTTTTTGCGGATCATTACATATAAGTGTAATTACATAGAAAGGGAAGAAAAAACGCTCAAAAAATAGTCATTCAATACATTGAAGGCGTAGTGGAAAACAGATAATATTCAACAAAAATGTGATTTAATTTGATATTTATGTCAAAACTGTAAAAAATGTGAAAAAACAAAAAATTTTACCTCAAAATTAATACTTTCCATATGGAGTTCGGAGCGGGTCTTCTGCCGCGAACGCACCGACCGTTTAGAGGAAATACGTTGGGGCACATCATAGACCAGTTCGTCCTCTGCGTCCAACTCATGGCCGTTGAAATGTTGAGGATTGGCCACCCGTTCCAACAGATCTTTCATTAGTTTTCGGGTCAGATCTGATTGATGTACGAATGGGTGGAGTAGTAGTCGTTCAGCTGAGGGCCTCTTCTTTGGGTTCTTAGTCAGAGCCACTTTGACGAAGTGGTGAAAGTTCGGAGACCACCGGCTCTTGTCCTTCAATTGGGGCGCTTTGAAGCCCGACTTAGACATTAGGAAAAGGGCGCGCATCGGATGCAAGTCAAACATCGGGGGCTGGAGTTCTGCCAATTCAATGGCAGTGATACCCACCGCCCAAATGTCGCACTGATGGTTGTACCCGCCCTTGCGCTCCACTGCCGCCACTTCCGGTGCCATCCAATAAGGGGTACCAATAAATGACTTTCTCTTATTAATGGTTTGAGTGATTTGTGCGGAGACACCAAAGTCGGCCAATTTTACGTCCCCATCCTCTGTTAACAGTATGTTCGCACCCTTGATGTCTCTGTGCATTTTGCCCATCGAATGCAAATACAGTATGCCTTTCAATGTTTCTCTGCACACGTATGCGATCTGTAGTTCGCCGAGCGGTCCCGTGCAGTGGTATATGTCCTGCAGTGAACCGCCGCCACAGAACTCCATACAAATCCATAGTTTGTCGCGTCTGAGATATGAGCCAAAGAATGCGACCACATTTGCATGTCTGCAGTCCTTCATCATTAGGATCTCCTGTTGGATAATACTAAAGTCATCGCCCGGTTCTAACTTTATTATCTTAATTGCAGCCAATTCTCCATTTATTAGTCGCTTTGCCTATAAATGATTTGCGAATTAAAGCAAAACAAAAAAATTTAGATAATTATTAAATGAAAATAAATGTTTAGAAAGAAAACAACAAAACCAAACAATATTAGCAAATAATTAAGTCATTTATAATTAAAGCAATTTATGTGCAAAATTCACTTCACTCTTATGTAATGTTTTCATTTCTGATAATTGCCCAAAAGGGGGGCAAAACGTGTCACTTAATAGACTAACATTTAAAGAAATTTAATTCTATTCAAGTCAAGAGTCGGTATTCTAAGGGTTAGACACAAACCCCCTGAACTGCATATAGAAAAATGGCAAAAAAAATTGATTTTTAAAATAATATTTTGATTATTAAGTCTTAATTTCAAAAAGACATTAAAAGTAATTAATGGCTAACCTATAACCAACACAAATGGGGGTCTTTTAATTAAGTGTAATTATTATTGACTTTCATAGCATGTAATAGGTTTGGCGCCAATTATCCAATTAATTCCATAATAAAGATAAGTTCTCAAAAAATAAAGTATTAAACAATTTAATGTATTTATTTAAGAGAATCCTAAATCAAACAAGTTCATTGCAATTCACTTCTATCTATTCGTCAATTAACATTGCACTTTTATAGACATCACGTCACCATGTGTTGTAAAAGTGCATAAAAGAAATTACATATCTATGTATTTTCGAATCATCAAGATTATTATGAGGAAAATACCTATTCACCTTGCCAAAGCTAGCACAAGCTGTTTATCACGTAAAGACTGATTTATAAATATCCAAATTTAATATTTTATTATTGCACAGGACAAAATTTTCCCTTATTAATTATTCAAATTAGGTATGCAATGTTTTTACGAACAGGTCATTAAATCTACTTGAATCTGAGCTAGTATATTATATAATTCTATTTTGCACAACTAAAATTATGTTATTAAAAGTAATCACAATTTAATAGGTGCAATTCAAATCTATGCCATATCTCTCAACAGATAACTTCAGTACTCCATGAATAAAGACAATAATAATACTAAATAACAAATCAATTGACAGAATGGCTCTAAAAATAATAACAATTGAAATAAATTAAAGCAAACAAAAAAAGGTTTGCGTTTTCTAAGTTTTGGTTTTTATTTCACGCATTCATTTCAATAAAATAAATAAATATATAATTTGTTTTAAATTAATTTAATCGCCAATTAATTTATGTATTTTTGTTTTATATACCATTAGTTGGAATAATAAGTCACAAGAAATTACTTTTTAAAAACAATATAAATTAGAATTGAAGAATGAATAGGAAATTACAGTTAAATCCAATTACAGGAAAAAACAGTTTTACACTAATTGTTAGTTACAGTTATGTTAGAAATAAGTATATCATAAATAGGTTTTCAACTAAATATATATATAAGTTATGTATTTAAATGTCTGATAACTTAAGAACTCTTTTTACAATTACTTCTTTAATAAGTTTTTTTTTGTTTTCTTGAGATAAATATAATTACTTTTAACTATTACTTAATTTTTCTGTTCATTCGTTCAATTCATTAGAGATTTTTTTAGTGTAATTATTGTTTTTTTGAGAATTCTTTTATTTTAATACCAATTATAATTATTATATGAATTAATAGTTAATTATTTGTTGAGTTGAAATGTAATTAAATGTAAGTTTAAAATGAATGCAAAACACTATTAATATTTGAAACTAAACTATAAAACGAGAAATTGTCCTCAGATTTAAGGGGTTTTGACAGTCGTTAGTCTCAGACATATAACAGAAAATTTAATATAAAACTATTTCTCAAATAAGACTAAATGTATTTTTAAAAAAATTAAAAAATTTGGGTTAACTCTGGGCTTAAAATAAAAGACATTAAAAGAAAAGATAAACAAAAGTTTCATCTCATATAAGAACAAAAAAATATAACCAAAAAAATTAATTAAAAAAACAAACAAAAACTTGCATTAATTGTCAGAAAAAGAACCGAAAAATATAACAAAAAAAAATTATTAAAATAACAAAAAGAAATTAAATACAAAAACTCAAAAATTTCAACAAATATTATCTCAAAAGTAAAACAAACAAAACTAAAAACAAAAGACGAGAAGAGAAAAAAAATTCACATTTTTCTCGACAGAAAAAACAATTCAATACATTTATTACAGAAAAATAATAATTTATTTGAAACACAAATAATTTGTTTATTCACACAAATCTATAGACAAGAAAAATGAGATAAAAATATTCAGTGATAAGTGACATAAAGATAAGCACAAAAAATAGCATAATCTCTATATTAAACAGTAATTAAATGATAAAAATAATAAAATTAAAACAACTATTAATTAAATAGAAATGAGTCAAAACCTTATAGACGTCGCCATAAGTGCCGGAACCGACTCTTTGGATCAGATCATACTCTTCTTGTGGATTACGACGCGATATATCCAATGGTTGAGCCATTAATTCGTTAATAGATTTTCATTAAGTGATAACAAAATTAGATGAAAAAACACATTCAAAACAAATCATAAATTAAAACAAAATGAAAATAATGTGAAAATAAAACACAAAAATCACTACAAAATCGCGACTCAATTCAAGTCCAGAGAAATCAAAACAAAAACACAAAATAATTGTTTAGATTTTTATTTTTGTGTATTTTATCAATAGTTTTGTTGTTTGTCTCTCCTTTTGGTCTAAGATTTCTATTGTTTTGATTCACAGAAAATCACAAAATATTTAAAAAAAATTAATTTTCAAAACAAAACAACAGAAAAAAATCAATAAAAATAACTTTAGGTCTCATTGTATTGAATGCGAAACACATTTGAATGCATTTCTAGCTTTCAATTCATTTCATTCAAACACTCAATAGATATCTCAAAGTCTTTAATCAATTATTAGTTTTATTTAATATTAGTTTTTATTTATTAATAATTTTTCTTTTTATGAATGCATTCGTTAATAAACTCATGATTTCTGTTGATTGAGTGACGGAAAGCAGTGTTTAGTGAAGAAAATATCACTGATTCTCATCGTTAGACAACTGCGTCGGACATTACGTTCAAACGCATAGACAAGACCTAAACTGTGAGCCCTCTCTCCCTCTGCTCTCTGTCCGCCTGTTTTCTCATTACTGCGCAACCAATTATTGTTGCGATAGATTGTTTTGCGCACAGTTTTTTGCCCTGTGCTCATAATCGCTTAGCAACACATGTTTAGTCATTCTTCCAATTCATATAAGACGTGACAAATTAACTTTGATTTTCTCAGACTTTATAGTTGTTTTATTAAAATAATCTTGATCCTATTGCAGCCAACATACCCAGGTATGTAAGCAACGGAAGTAAGATCTAAAAAAGTGATGATTTGACCTCAAACTGTCGCACAGACTATGATAGTAAAGGGGAGTTTATATAAAAAGGTATATATAAAACATTAGTGTTTTATAATTAAATAAGCCTGGATACAATATTATAGTAGCGTGATTTGAGCTACAACCTTGGTTATACAACAAAGTTTTTTTTAAAACAAAGTATATTTTAATCAAGACTTTTGTTTTGTAGTGAGCAAGGTCAGTTTAGCATAGTAACCGGTGTAAAATACCGGCTTTACCTATGTCCTTAAGAAATGACATATCTTCTCTCATATTTGTGTAACGTTTGTATGAATTTATTTATGATTCACTGCTGACATCAAATGTATTGCAAACAAAATACTTTAACAGAAAACAAAGTTTTCTTTGAGTAAAAACTTTTAAATTATTTTCGAATTTAGAGAAGTTTAAGAAAATCCTTTATTTTATTTATAAATAATATTTAAAAATATATAAAAACCAGTTTTCAAAACCAATCTTTGCATTTATTCTGAATAAAAATTAAGACTAATTTAAATACAAATTTCAATATTAAGTGAAATCTAATCTCAATTTAATTATTCATTTAATAATCATTAATTAGTAAAACAGAAAATAATTTCAATTTTTGATCAAAATATTTAATGACATTAAAGTCTAAATAAAATTACATTTAATGATATTATTTATAATTAAAATTATAAGTTTTTATAGAATATATTCTGAGAATTAGTAAATGATTGTTAATTAATAGGAACTGATTTTGAAATTAACAAATGATTCATTCACTTAATAAATGAGTAATTGTTTTGTTAAGTAATGTATAAAACAATTCATTTTGAGTTCAGAGTTCTCAACATTTCAATCGCTTTTTTCGCTGCGATTCGTTTGCAAACATCCAGTCCTTCGTCGCTAAACCCAAATGTGGGAAACAATCGATAATCTATTTGTTTGTTAACCAAAGTTAGCACCACTTGATTGTTGCCATAAGTCTGGTAATAGAGATTGAGGTCCAGTAGTTGTGCACACATTTCCAACTGTTGGACAGAATCCATATCCACTCCACTCAGGCATTGATTGAGTTCTTGTGAATAACAGAAATTTTTCTGAAAATAATTCTTAAGAAGTATTTGTTTATCAATCGCTAGATTTGATTTCAAATCTGTTTGTTTTGGTAATTGTTTGATCACTTCCAGTGTCGCCAACTTCTTCGCCTCTTTCTTCGAGTGTCCCTTCCCTTCGCCAATGATTTGCAGTCCATTACTGACAGTAATTTCACATTTAATAGTGAAGACCCTCTTGTGGTCGTCTCCACTCATACCGGTCTCTGTGTATTGGGGAAAGGGATAGGCATTCTTCGACGAAAATTCACACAAATATCCGATTGGATTCGGTATATCCGGTAGTCCTGTGGCCAATGAATTGTCAGCTTTGTTCACATTTTGTGCACGTATTGTGCCATTAGTCAACTCTTCATAACTCTTATCCATATTCTGAATCATAAACTTTTTGGCCACCAATTCCTGGGCCTCCGCTTCGGTTCGACCGAAATGTTTGAGAGTTATAATACTTTTAGTTTGGAGACCAATGCTTAGGTTCGACACATAGCCCAGGCCTTCGGTGTTAGAGGTGTCAAACACGGGAACAGGTATTTGATTAGTGACACACCAGTCCTCCAATTGTCTCACGTATTCATAATTTTCGCTCATTTTTCTGTAATTAATAACATTTAATAAGAGATAATTAATTAGTTTTCATTGAATTTTACATTTTTTAAAACCAATTATTTATTTATTTAGTGTTAAATAGTTTTTAACTTTCGTTTGAGACAAACATTGAATGCGTTTAACGTTTTGCTGACGTTTAGTAACTTTTGGTGATATAATAGTGTTTATCCTAGACTACAGTCATGTGTTTCACTGCTGAGAAACACATTATTTAATGACTCAACTCTAACTTAGGAAGGACTCTATGCCTAACACTTGTCTAACAGTTACGTCAATACGGGTGCAAACATTCACTCCTTTTCCCTGTCTGTCCCTCTCCTATAGCCTAATAGTATTGTTAGTAAAACAAGTTTAATGATACGAAACATTTATAAAAGCAGAATATCTGCTTTGTCTGCTTAACTGTTCTGACTTTGATTTGACTTATTTTTAATAAGTTATTAATCAATTAATTTCGTTTATTATTTAATTAATTTCAAAAACTTTGTCACATTGTATTGCGTTGAAAGAAATTTATTTATACTTACTTTTTAGAACTTGTAGGTTCATTTTGATCTAGCATATTTGCATATTATCACAAATAATGCCCTTTTTCAATCAACCGAATGACTAGAAGCTGAAAAATGTAAAGCAATGCAATACTTTTAATTGATTTAATACTGGCTTTTGTGCAGTTATACACAAGTCAACAGATAACTTATGATTAGAGACATGTTGAGCCAAATTTGTATTCTATAATACGCCTAATACACAGGTCGCCAGTGTCTGCCGAATCAGGTGAGGGTATAGAGGAGGAGTTTACAAAATTCCAAGATATAAAAATGCACAGGGGAAGTAAGGTAAAAAAAAAATTTTTTGCCTGGGATGCAGAAAGTCAGGAGGTTTTATTTATTTTGCAAAATTTTCGAGAAAGGCGGTATTTAAGCTTTACCTCCCTTGAACTACTCCCGGTCTAATAAAAAAAGCAGGTATGTCCAGAGGTGGGTCCAGCTCGGAATATCTTCCTGGCATTTTGGCAGGATACCCCTATAGCTCTCAGCGAGGTACCCCCCCCCCCCTAGGCAAGACTTTAGGAAACGGCGCCAAAGGCGCAGTTTTCAAAATATTTTGCCAAATTCATTACAAAATAGTAAAAATATATTACTGTTTTGCAGTGAACTTATATTAAAAATCACTAAATAGACTCGTTTTGAGCACTATTTTTATGGTTTTCATATGTCTTGTACTCGAAATTTCTATAAATTTACCAATTTTTAGCAATATTTCGCTATTTTTAATACGATTTGCATTTAAAAAGAATAAATAAACTAATTTTAAGCGTTAAAGACATGTTTATTACATTTAGTAGTCAAAATACGACTTTTTTTAACCCCCTCCTTCTTCTAGCCAAAAATTGGCAAAATCCGCCATTTTACCTTCCCCTGGAACCCCCTAGGCTCTCGCAGAAACAACTCCCCCTGGCATTTTCAAGTCTGGACATCCCTGTAAAAAAGGCTCTACCTAAATGTCGTCTTCTCGACTTCATGTGATATCAGCTTCTGTTGTAGTGAACTATCGAGTTTAAAAATAATAAATTCAATTTAATTCTTGTATCCTGTCCATGTGGATGATCATACACTATTTGTGCAGAATGAAACCGGACAGAGATGTAATAGGAGTCGCATAATTCTAGAAATTATTTATTTTGTCCCTAAAATATCAATAATTTTCTAATTATAATAAACTACTTTAACTTTAATTTGCGTTAATAAAAACACTAATTGTAATCTGAATTTTCACATAAATTTTAATCAAAAAATTGCTTACGGGATGAGACAGAACAGGACAAAAGAGAACATATTTTACATTCTAGAACTGGACTGGACATAAATCAATTTGCATTTTAATATTTTAGTATTTTGTATAGACCCCCTTGGATTTTGAGAAAATTTTCTCTAAATACCCCCCTCAATACCCCATGACTCGGCCGACCTTGACTACCCCTGCTAAAGTCGCCTTGCCAAATCCACTAGCCTAAAATATTGAAAATAGTCCAACTTGTAAGAATATATAAATGCTGTGTTTTATAGTAATGAAAAAATCATAAATGAATTTACATCAAGCAATATAATGTGTTGAATATTGAATAAAGTAAATTAGTAAAAGTACCTTTATAAATTACATACTGTACTTGTTTACATTTGAGAGTTGACTTAAGATGTTTCAGATTAGCTATTAAGGGAAGAGAACAGATGGAACTAGTTGAATTCATTTATAAAGTCATATAATTGTGTAAGAGCATATTTATAAAACTAGAGAATAGACCAGCAAATAATTTGAATTAAACTACTAAATTTTTAATTCATCCTGATTAACCCTAAGAAAAATTATGAAAAACAATTTTGTTAGAAGTTATTTCTTGATTTTAAGTTTAGCCATAACTCACGCATCAAATCGATGGCCAAATCACGACATATCGACACTTAAATTATTACAATTAGTGCATAGACACGGAGACAGAGCGCCGCTTATATTCAGTCCGAATGATCCATTTCAAAATGAATCGTTTTGGAGCGAAGGTATTGGAGAATTGAATACAAAAGGCAAGTATAGAATGTATAAATTAGGACAATTCTTAAGAGAAGAATATAACGAATATTTGGGGGACAAATACTCTCCGCGCGAAGTATACGCCAGAAGTTCTTCAACCGAGAGATGTATTGAAAGTGTTTCGTGTCTTCTATCGGGCGCTTATCCACCAAAACAACACGACTGGCAGTGGAATAAGGGTTCGGACGCAGAGTTGGGTCATAAATGGCAACCGTTTCCTATCGAGACATTTATGCCTCAAAGCAATGATCTCGTTCTCGAAGAGGTTTGTGTCAATTTTATTAATTGTGATATTTTTTATTAATAATAAAGCATTATTTGTCTATATTATACCGGTATTAGTATTAGTACTTAGAAATTAACTTTGAGACTATTTCCCATTGATTCAACATGTGCAAATTAGGCAGAATCGATGTCTCAAGTTTTAAAATTCATTAATTTAAACTATATATTTTAGTGCCCTCTAGCAACTACATGCCAAGGTTTAGGAAATTTTGCAAAGAAATGCCATACTCAGAATGACCTCCTCTATCGA
>JAQFXN010000421.1:0-22621 GCA_034693365.1 Liacarus xylariae | reverse complement strand
TATTTACTATGTACTATCATATAATATTGCTATCATGTCTATCTTTGACCATGGCTGATTTGACCGCAGGTCCCTTTCATTTTGCGAAAACATCAACTTTTTTTTAATGAATGAGCTTTTGTAATAATTATAATCTTTATATTATTTAATATGAAATGTCGATAAAACAAAAGTTTTAGATCAATAGATAAAACACATAATAATGAGATAAATTATATTTAAGATTATATTATATTAAGATTAGACTTCTTGAGAATACTTTGTGCCACAGATTAAATGGACAGAGAATATAAACATTTTTGTAATTAATTATAACTTTTTCTGTTGTTTAAACAAAAGTGTATTAAAGAGCGAATCCTTTTTATTGATCAACTCTTTTGGTGAACCGATTTCAGTGATCAGACCCTTATCGACAACAATAATCTTATCGTAATTTAAGATATTTGTTATCTTATGTGCTATTGATATAACAGTTCTGTTTGTTTTGCTAATCAGATCCACAATTAATTGTTCGGACTCTTCATCTAATGAAGAGGTGGACTCATCCATAATAAGTATAGACGAGTGACGGAGTAGTGCCCGTGCGATACACAGCAGTTGCCGTTGGCCAGCGCTCAGGTTTAAGCCCTCTTCGGTTATGCATTCGTCCAGCGATTGAATACTTTTATCCAAATTTAATTGAGACAGAACTGACCAAATCTGTTGGTCTGACTGTTGGCCATTTGGATCCAAGTTTTCTCTATTGAGGACAACAACAAAATTTAAATTGGTTTTGTTTTTAATGACAATTGTCTTATAATTATAATCACCGAATGGTTCCCGAGAAGAGTATCACATCCTGAGGAATAATAGACAATTTACTTCTGAGCAAATGTGTCGGTATTCTAGAGATATCTATGTTATCGATAAGTATTCTTCCGTTTGTTATGTGATTTATGCGAAATAATGCGCTCATTAATGATGATTTGCCACAACCAGTGCGGCCACAGATTCCTACCTAAGCATCAATAATAAAAAAGGTCTCAAAAATAGTTGATAAAAGTATAACTTTATTCTTTTCGCAGACCTTTTCACCGGGTTTTATATGAAAATTTGCCCCTTTTATGATGGGCTCAAAAGTTGATTCGTATTTAAGATTAACGTCAATGAACTTTATTTCACCAGATTTTGGCCATTCATCAGATATTACTTTATTAGTTTGAGATAAAGTTTTTAATTTAATGTGAAATTCAAAAATAACAGTAAAAATACTGACTATTAATGGGAACCACTTTCTGGTCTTCAGTTTCCAATTGTGTGAATTCCCGAACTCTTTCAACAGAATTCATATACATCTCAAGGGATGCCATATTCCGGACCAACCAATTTAGATATATGGGCACCAGTAGTGTATATGTCATAGCCATACCTACATATGCGGGACTCATAGATAAGTGAATGGCCGCATAAACAGATGAGATGGTGGCACAGAATAGTATTACTCCTCCCAAATAATCCAATGCAATGCCTGTTCAGCAAAAAGAAAAGTTCATGGATTATAAAGAATTATTGGAATTGATAGTTGAGGTGATTAATGCCTACCCAACCAACAATTGGCCGAATTAACCATAAGAAAGCATATATTATTCAAATCTATTAATTCATATATTTTAAGCGTAAAATTCATTTCTGCATTAAAAGCTCTAATAGTCGTCAATCCATCGACCGTTTGGTTGAAAAGTGAAAATATTGGAGACTTTGTTATTGAATCCAAGCGCTGTAACTCTCGTGAAGTAAATCGGAAGAAGTGTTGAACGAAATAATAAATTATTAAAATCGGTATAATTGCTATCGAAAAGTACGGGGTTATTATTATGTCCACTATTATAGCAGATATGCATAAAAAGAGGAATCGCAGTAATACTGGTAATGCTATCGGAAGTTTCTGTTGATAGTAAAGAATATTCCAATTAATGTTAAAAATATAGAAATAATAGAATTAGAATTAAAATCTTATCACAAATTATATGATCATTAGTAAACCTTGATAATTGCCCAGTTTTTAAATTATTATTTATAATTAATATCTATGGACGTTGAATATTCTGGAACTTAGACTTCTTAACAATTCATTGTTTCAGTCAAAACAGAAATTGATTTGACCTTATTCTTCCGTACAAAGTGCATGCACTTATATCTCAATTTCTTAGAAAGGTGCACTTATATCAGGATAAAAGAGCATCCGATTTAGGTAAGATCAAAACGATTTAAATCGAAATAAAAGTGCATGCGTACCTTTTACGAAGAATAAGGTATATTCTGATTAGAATCTGAATAAGAGATATAGGAGTAAGGTATTAATACGGGGGTGGAGGATGGGGTATTTTGCCACGTCTCAAACTCAGGGGGCATTTAGGCTATACCTGCCTTTGGCTACCCCTGGTAGTGAGACTGTTTTGAGGGATAACCAAGCTCGGTCCGACTCAAAGAGGATTAGATGTTCATTTCTCTCAATTTTTCTAAAGTACCAATAGGGTAATTTTAAAAAGGGGAAGTAAGGGGTAGTAATAATTACAAAATTCAAGGGTATATTGAAAAATATTCTTGAGAAATCTGATCTCTTGTTCTTCTCGTGTGTTAACCCAATTGATACATGAGTTTGTATAACAATGCCATACCTTATCAATAGTATTCATATCAATAGAGAATCTGTTGATTATTCTGCCAAATGGTGTCACATCGAAGAACCTAAGGGGACAGCGAACAACATTGTCCAGCATTCGGGCATGAAGTAGTCGAACAGCTCTGAGTGATGTCAATTGTGAGAACAGATTTGTTACCAATGATATAATTATTGTGATTATCGATAGAATAGTATAGCCTTTGATATAATATTCGAGTTTATTGTTGTCATTGGTTTGTGAGGCGTCTGACTTTGACCACTGGGCTAACCAGAAATCTGAGACCACTTTGAAGCTCTGGGTTGAGATTATCAGTAATAAACAGGTGAGTGATAGACACAGCGAACAGCTTTTGAAATATGAGATATAGACTGTCTTCGATATGGAACCGGTCTCTCGTCGCTCATCACTGATTAGCCGAAATGTGCCCAAACTTGACGTCCTTTCGTGCGTATACTTAACGATTCAAATAAAATATTTACCTCATTATTAAACAATTTTTAGTAAACTTTTAACAAACTTTATAATTCGTAATCAAAATAAGTTTAACGAA
This sequence comes from Liacarus xylariae, assembly GCA_034693365.1. Classification (NCBI taxonomy): domain Eukaryota; kingdom Metazoa; phylum Arthropoda; class Arachnida; order Sarcoptiformes; family Liacaridae; genus Liacarus; species Liacarus xylariae. The sequence goes on along the minus strand of JAQFXN010000421.1, from coordinate 19,408 downwards.
ATGTAAATATATTTAAGTAGCTTTTGATATATTTTATAAGAAATCTACTGGTTCATCCAAAACTATTAATAGATTCTGGATGCCTAAATTTATTATTAAAATATATTTTGCAGACAATCATTCAGTAATTAATTTAATTAAGAAATATATTTTATAAAACTTATACAGATTTTAACTTAAAATACTAGTTTCAATCAGTAAAATCGCTATTCTATCCGTTATTTTACCCGACCTTTTAGAACGGCCAGGGTTTGCACCACTAGTTTAAAATAATACATGAATTATATATATTTTCAAAAAATGTTTTAATTACCGGTTGTAATGATTCAAATATATTATCATTCAATTGGGTTTCAGGTTCAGAGTCTGACTCCTCTTTTAGATCTTTTCCCTCTTCCTCCTCATCTTCTTCTTCTTCGTCTTCTTCTTTAATTGAGTTACCGGTGTATGAATAGCCAGAGGTTCTTGAGTTGAGGCGAGACATTGTAGGTCTGGTCCATCCAAAGGCCGAATCATTGCTCGACCGAAGCGATGAATTGGCATAACTTGATTTCGAGTCCATTGAATCGGTTGACCGAAACCGACGGAATGGTGTTAACGGCCTATTGGGCACCGAGTCTTCTGTTTGTGAGCCGACTATCTGTTCGTCATTATCTGTCCAATCATGACATGGAAGTGGAGTGGAGGGGTCGTGACTTATTTGTCTGCATTTTACACATAAGATAAATGATTTAATAAAAGTTATTTGAATTTAATATTTAATAATTTTTATAAATATTTATACTTTTTATAAAATTATTATTAATCTTAATCTAAAAATTCTATTGAATACCTGTTGAATGAGATTTGTCTTCTCTTTGGTTTGGCTTTGGGTATAGCTATGGGAACATTGCCACGAATGCCATTCTTGTTAGAGAGCATACGAACCAATTTATGTCTTTCTTTTGTTGTCCCGCAGTCTTCAATCGTAGCCTTTCGTCGCATTTCTTCTTCTTTATTACGAACTTTAGTCCAAAAGGCAAACAATTTTGGATCAGTTTTTTCAATTTGACTGTAAGAACCGGAATGTTTGATAGTTCCCGATTCCACTACTATTATATGGTGTGCGTGCGATAGATATTCTAATTTATGTGTCACCAAAATCACTGTTCGCTTCTCTCCAATCAGTAGTTTCTAATTCACAAACAGATTAAAAATACATATTTTTTAAGGATTGAATGTTCAATAAATATAAGCCTATTACTAGTGCTTCAATAAAGCCAAATTTGAAAATCAACAAGCTTACTTACGATGAGGGACTGTCTGAGGTCCACGGAGTTGAATTATTTAACTCATATGGTTTGATAGCATATTGAATGAAAATAATTACCTGTGAATATTTTTTGCAATTACGAAGTTTTAGGGGAATAATGAGGGTTTGAAAATGAAAAATTATAGCAAATTAGATCACCGTAGAGCTGATCCAGTTATCCGAATGAAACAATAAATATATCGTTGGAAAGCTTACGCAATGTAGAATCAAATAATGACAAAATAATTCATTTTCGGTAAATGGCCAGATCCGACCTGATGCCGACGGTAATGGTCAGGACTGTGTTATATGTCATTCAACTTGTATTATTGTAAGCTTTCCAACGATATATATATTGTGATTCGGAAAACAGGTTGAGCTATACTGTGCGCTAATTTGTCCAAATATTGTAATTTCAAACCCTCATAATTCCCCTAAATCTTCGTAATTGCAAAAAATATTCACAGATTATTATTTCCATTCAATATGCTATCAAACCATATGAGTTAAATCATTCAACTACGTGGACCTGAGACAGTCCCTCATGGTTAGTATTATTACTGTTGATCATTTAATTTGTCTTAATATCAATTATTATATAATTTTCTAGGACAAATAAAATTTTGTACCGGCGATATTTTTATTAGATGTAAATTTTACTATAAATATTTTAACTAGAAATATGGGGTAATTTTGAAGGAATAAAATTTACAACTTACTGAAAAGAGCTGAATCTATCTGAGATATTATTTTGAGCATATAGTAAAAAAATTAATAGATTACAATCAATTTCTGACCATTAAATCTAAGTTTAAGATTCACTCTCTTCTTTTTAAACTTATAGATTTATTGGTCAGAAATTGATTGTAATCTATTAATCTTTTTTTACTATATGTTCAAAATAATATCGCAGATAGATTCAGATCTTTTCAATAAGTTGTGAACACACGTCTCTATATAGTAGTTGGAACATTTGGAGTGAATAATAATTTAAAATTTTTCTTTAAGTTTATGACAAAGATATCCCAGACGGGGGTCCAGACCGGAATAACCCCTTGCATTTTGACTGGATAATCCTATAGGCTCTCGGCGAGGTACTATGGCTCGATGGAGATTTTGAAAAAACTGCCCCAAAGTCTTCCTTTTTGGAATATTCTATGAAATTCACTCTAAATTGTTGAAAAAACAACAGGATGTTGTTAAATCCTTGCTAAATTTGGTCAAATTTTGCTAAATTCTTATAGAATTTATCATAATTCTGCGAAATTTGTATAAATTCTTGCAGAATTCGTCTAAATTCTTTTAAATTGATTCATTTTCAATTAAATTCTGCAAGAATTTGACGATTGCGAAATACCCTCCCCTAGACCCTCCCCCCTGCCCTAGCCAAAAATTAGTAAAATCAGCCATTTTACCCACTCCTAAGTTCTCGCCGAAAAACATTTTGGACCTTTGACATCCCTGAGCTAAAGTCCAAATATAAGAAAATCAATTTCAAATTATTTATGGGCAAATAAAAAGCAATATATTTTTGAATTTATGCATTTTTAAAATAAAAAGCTGTAATTTTTTTATAATAATTTTCAATTTTTTATTAATTTAAATATAGAAGATTTTATTTACTTTAATTGCATTCTCGAACACATGATTGCCAACAATCGGATCTAAAGCCGATAGCGTGTCGTCTAATATGATTGTATTCGCGGGCGAATATATAGCTCTGGCTAATGCTATCCTATCCTTTTGACCCCCGGACAAATTAATTCCTCGTTCGCCAATTTCAGTCATATCCCCGTTCGGCAGAATATCAATGTCTGTCTGGAGAGCACAGGCTTTAATAACTTTGTCATATCGTTTCTTAATGAACTGATAGCCGAATGTAATGTTTTCTTGTAATGAAGTGTTAATAAGCCATGGATTCTGACCCACGTGTCCGACAAAAGTCTTTGATTGACACCAATTAATATCGCCATTGATTTTAGTAATCTCTCCCATAATGGCTGCCAATAGGGATGACTTACCACTGCCGACATTGCCCACAATCAGTGTTAACTTGTCTTTGGGTATAGTTATGTTGATGTTATTTAGCACAGGTATCTCATCCTCGTCTACATTCCACGTAAATGTGCCGTTAGCTACTGAGCAGCAGTTCTCTTCCCAAATACTCATCGAATTAGAGCTAATTTTTCTGCATTTTTGGTGTACTTTTGGTTTATTATTATCGATATTATTGATCAGTGATTGGGATTCAGTGTTTGAATCGAAACTCAGTTTTGTCTCATTTTTAATATAGTATTCATCATTGATTAGATCACTGTTGCGATTGCATTGGTTCAGGCATTTGGTTCTCCAGGGAATGTTTGGGTCGACTTCGGCCGACGATAAAAATTTTGCCAATCGTTTTGTGCTCACAATTGCACTTATCATAATCGGTATAACCTTTGAAGTGATTTATCATTCAATAAATAAAACAGAGATTTTAGTAATCATTAATTCATTTTTTAAATGGGTCTCTTCAATAAATCAGAATTAATAATATTATAGATGTTTTATAAATTGATAACAAATAGCATGGTTAAGTGCTTTTATGTTTATGTTTATGTTAATGTTTAATATTTTAATAAATTATTTGATTAAAAATATTATATTTTATCAGTTATATTATGGTATAAATAGTTCTTTTTATAGTTTCCTAGTTAGTGACTATATTATGAAAGCACAAGGTCAAAAATGTTAATGCTAAAATATACAGTATTTTCAATTTTTTTGTGTTTCAGGGTTTTTGTCTATGACAATTTTATCAGTTTATTATTTAATATTTTTATGTCCTTAGAATTCTGAAGTTTTATTTATTTTGCAGGTTTAAGACCTTGCTAATATTTATAGTCTTTAAAGCAGCTCATTTGTACCGGTACTAAATATTTTTGTTTTTGATAAATAAGAAGACAAATGTGTTTTAACATCTAAATATAATAATAATTAGAACCAGAGGTAGCTAGGGGGTATAGCCTAAATACCTCCTGAGTTCAAGAATACCCCTCCTCCTCTCATATTTTTATCTTACTCAACCTATGCTTTTTCATATTTTGAGATTTTGTATACCCCTCCCGGCCGTGATCTTGGCGGCCCCTGATTAGAACTGATATTCTATCTCATAAAAATTATATAATATTCAATTCAGGATTGTATAAAAGATTTGGACAGAAAAATATTTTTTAAAAAGATTTTGAGATTCAGGAAAGTATAGATTAGTGCAAAATCAATTATAAATCCTAAATATAACTTTACACTTATTTGAAAAATCATTTATATTCTAGAAAATATATTGATAGTTTGAGATACCTATCATTTGAGATACTTAAATGGGTTTCTGAGCTTTATACATTAAACACCCCTTATTATTAAATTACTTTTTTTATCACAGCTTCTGAATATGAAATTAATTTATTAAATAAAAATATAATTAAATTATTTTAATTTACGATCTTTTTATCTATTTTAGCCGACATTATTGCTAGAGATTTTAATTTATCAAGTTATTTTATTAACTTTGATATAAATGATAGGGTATGTATAGAAGATATAGAATCGGTTCTTTTATCTGTGTTTATAGAATCTGGATATTAATTAGTCATTAAATTTTTATAATAAATTACACAAATGTTAACATTTTCTCTGTTTATTTGTATAATAGATATTCTGTAATGACTTACGACTGGTATTATATAAAGTGGAACAGTTAGCTGATTGAACAGAGCCAGACCAGTGAATACTTTGGCTGCGGTCAATGGCTGGCCCTCTATATATGAGTAAAGTGCAAATGTAACCAATGTGACCACTATTGATGAGCCCTGAGTTATGAATGCTTTTTAATAAAAGGTGCAAATAATTAAGATTTTGTTTAAGTGTTTTTCTTAAATAGTTTTCAAAATGAATTCCATACTATTGAGCGCCACATAAATGGCATCCTTTTTCAATAGTTTAAGCTCTTTCTCTCTGATGTCTTTAACTGAGTCGGCAAATGCCAACTCCCAGCCCAACAATTTCAGGAATTTTATTCCCATAAACAGTTCAGTTGTTTTTCTAAGTCGTTCATCAGAAATGTCCTATAATTTAATAAATTAAATAAAATTAATTTTTTAAATTTTAAGTTATTGCAAAAAATAAAATAAATAATATTGATCAAAAATATGCCAGCTAATTTAAAATATTTTTCTAGCTAAATAGTAAATAAATTAGTCGGACTAAGATAGTTAGGTGGTGTAGCTGAAGGAAATGGAGATATATTTCAAAAATCTTTCCTAAAAATGCTAGGGATAGTGAAATTTTTTCATAGAACTCAAGAATGCAAAGTGGAATTAAGATAAAAATTTCTCTTAAGCTTAAGATTGTACAAGGAGTACTTCACAGAATTTGGTATGCTAAGACATTTATCAATCATTAACGCAGTCTAATTTTTTTTATTGTGTAACCACACTATTCATGTCTGTAGTGTTTTGAGCAGTGTAAATTTACGTAAATTATAAAAAGTTGCCTAAGATTTTAAATTAAGATTTTATTTTTTTGTAATTAAATATTGAATTTGATGTCATAATTTTGTAAATTCGCTTTAGTAATAGAGAATAAAAATATTCATAGAATAAAATTTGATCTAACTATAATATCTGGCTCAAAAAAATGTTAAATTAAAAAATTAGTAAACTTTTCATTTTTAAATTATTACACTGAAGTGTGTACACTTGATTTTTTAAAAACTGAGTGCGACAACGTAAAGTATTCTTTCTATTAAAGCTTATAAAAGAGAAGAAACTGAATTCAATAGTGATATTTAGTAAGCGATAAGACATATAAAATTAATTCTTCATAATATGTATTATGAGTTAGATTTCAATAAAAAGATATATCTTTAATCATTAATCTTTAATAAACTTTTATTCATTTTATTTGAAATTATTTATCATTAAAAATAAATAAGTGATTATCATTTCAATTACTAATTAATGAATTGATAAACTTTTGATAAAAATAATTTCAAATAAAATGCATACAAGTTTATTACAAATTAATGAATAAAGATATATCGTTTTTATTAAAATCAAACTCATAATACACATTATAAAGAATTAATTTTATATGTCTTATAGCTTACTAAATATCACTATTGAATACAGTTTCTTCTCTTTTATAAGCTTTAATAGAAAGAATACTTTACATTCTCGCACTCAGTTTTCCACATTTTAACTGTAAGTTGTGATTTGAATCCAAGTAAGAATAATTTAATTGATATGTGCTCTCACACAGCAATAAAACATTAAAGGAATTAAATTAAAAAGTTATTTATTATTCAATTTTTATTTAAACCTACGAAATATTAACAAACTAACTTATTATTACTAAAATGCTTTAATTGCAACTATACTGATCAAATTTACAAATATTGTAGAAATAAACGTTATTCAGCTAAAATAATTAATAATGTGTAATTTTCCAATAAATTTATTATAATTTATGCTCAAAATGCAAATTTACGCGTAATTTGCAATCATTTTTATAATTTAGTGTAAATAAGCAATATTAAACATCCGCGATAATCCTACTCTACCCCATATCACAGGTGTGTACAATTCTGTGATAATCTCTGACCTTAATTTAGCGAATGTTGTTTTCTTTCATTTAAGAAATAAATTTATTGCTTAAATATTCCGAAACAAAATATTGTGTTTTATTGATGACATAAAATAAATTAACAAAAATAAAATGATTATATATTCCGATAATAGAAATACCATCTCTTTTTCCTGGATGGTTGATAAGCTCCTAGAGATATAATACTGGAGTGGGGCCAATACGAAAATAGTGGCCGCGCCTATCATCGCACTGTAACCCAAATGATAATACATCAGATATAAGATTAACATTATCTGCAATTGAGAAACAAAAATAAAGAAATTAAATGAATTATAGAAAATAAATATTTATTAAGAAATAGAAAAAAAACTTTTGTATTGAAATGAAAATAATTAGTCACTTATTGTAAATATACTGTAAGTATTGATATATTGTTGTTAACTCTTATCAAATTGGATGACTTGCACTTAACTAACATAAATGTATAGATACTTCAATTCCTTTAACTACTTTAGAGATAAATTTTAAATGTTTTCTGATTTAAATTGTTTTTTATTAATAATTTCCTAATATTATTGATTTCTTATTTTGGGTTTTTCTTCAATGATTTTTTCAAGTGTTTTATAATTGACACTTACTTTCAATGGAACTGCCCATAGATAGTGGCCCATTGAGAATAGCTATGGAAGAGTATAATACAATATATGATTATTTGAATTATTTAGAAATTTTAATTTTATTGCTTCAGAAATAAAAAGCTGAATAAATATTTGTTAATACCATAAACATATTGTATGAATCTATAGACATATGGTTAACAGTGGATCCGATATCAGTGCCCGATTGGACTGTCATTCTAAGTGTCTTATCGTATACGAGACACTGGAAAAGATAAAATAGATTCTTATTAAATATATATTATATAATAAACAGAATATATTATAAAAGTTGTTATTAAATACTAAAAATAATAATATTTTTGTGTTTATTTATGATATTTATAAATATAATAAATAAACACCAATTCCTGAACTTAATTTAAGAAATGTTTTCGAAACAAATTCTTTTCATTTTTTATCGGTTTTTAAATTTTCAGTTCAATTATATTTAAGTTTTATTTTATTTTTATTTACATTTAGAGCTGTCTTCAAATGAATTCCTTCGGCTATAACTAAATGATTGAAATTGTTTGATAGAGTGCTTTGCAATAATGTAGCCAAGAGTACTATAAATGCTATTATGTAGCCATTGGTCAAGAATTGTGACCATTTTAGACAATAATATTCTGCATCAAAATCTTCTTCCATATTATTCTGTAGTTTAGTTTGTGTTTCGTTTACGTAACCGATTATATAATCTATAGAAAGTGGACCGACCAGTGCAAACACATCGGCAAATATCTTGATCACCGCTCCGATAGCTAATGAACCTCGATAAGTTTTCCAATAGCAGATCCATAATTGAACAGGGGTATATGTCTGTTTGAAGTTAGATATTAATTGTTTTCTTTTAAACATAAATATATTAGACTTTAATAATTAACATGGTTATAGAAATTAATATCTTGATTATTTCTTATATTTTCTTATTCTTCAATTTAATAAATCGCAAACTGCACATAAATTCAAGATTAAAGTTATTAAATATTTTTTTAGCTCGTATTCCTTTAATAATTCAGTAAAACTTAGACTTATAGATCACCTTTTTTTCATAATAATAAAATTCAGGGATATTCGAGTCAAAAGTACAGATATATATTTTGGAATTTAAAATTTTTTTAAATCAACATTTTTAAAAAAAGGAATAGTACTATGGATGAAATAGATAATACAAATATTTTATAGGGCCGACAATTTCTATTGATAATTTGCCTATATAATGTACACTCATGACCACCCCTGATAAGAGCACTTCTTAAAATATTATTTTTAAGAATTCATATTTTAAGAAAATTAAGAAAATTCTAAAAAATTATTTAAAAAGTTGAATATTCTATAGACATATAATTATTGTAATAATAAAAGAAATCCCAAAAACTAACTTTTCTATCGGACAATGATTTCAGGAATCGTGTGAATTGATGTACAGCTGTTTCTTCCTATTAAACACAATTAAAATATTATATTTTTAACAAATCAATTAGGAATAACAATTAAAACTGGCAATGAAATATTATAGAAGTTTCAACAATATATAATTACACAGGGCAATTCTCCCAAGTCATTCAATTCTAGCGGTCGTTTATAACCCGTTTTAAGTATTCGAAAAAACCAACTGAACGTTGCTTTAGACGAAAGTGAACTGTAATTTCGTAAATATTTAATTTGATTGATCGGAGTTGACGTTCCATCTGTTCTGTGTATTGTGTCGAGGAGTTCAATGTTCGGGCCATAAGTCGATACATTTGAGCACTAGATTTCACAAAAGACATAAAGAAGAGGATATATTATTTACTAATTGTTAGACAACTATTGTTAGTCTATATCAGTGGTCGGCCAAGTCAGGGGGTATAGAAGGGGTATTTTTAGAAAATTTTCTCAAAATGCCAGGGGATGTATGAAAAATTCCAAAATCTGAAAAATGCACAGGGGTAAGTAAGTTAAAAATACGAATTTTTGCGTCGCAGGGGGTCAGGGGGTATTCAGGCTATACCACCTTGGCGACTCCTGGTCTATATTTAGATATTTTAATGACTTCTCAATCAAAATACTGTTTTGCAAAAAGAATTTCGTTTTTGTGAATTCATTGACAGAATATCTTAATGATTCACAAAAGTATTTTCAAACTCATTGCCGATTTTATTTGTGGGCGATTTTGTGGTATTTCATTCAGTCATTTTAGGAAAATAAACTTTATTATTCTGAACTATACTAGAATTTTATGTGCAATTTATGTTATATATAGTGGTTATTTATGTGTTTTTCCTGAATATTATAGTATTTATATAAATATTGGTTTATATTAAAACTTTTAACGACCTTTTATTCTTATATATATTCTGTTTATTTTGAATAGATATGTAAATTCTTGACTTGAAATCATTTTATTTAAAATACAGACTCATTATAGTAAAGACTTGACTTCTTTATTAGAGTGTAAGTTAAAAATCCTGTAAAATATCCAAAGAATGTTAAAATATTTATTTTATAAAATAATATTCAGTACATTATAATTAACATCATTTTCTTCTTTTTCCCCGGAGTACACCGACAAAATCAATTTACTTATTCTATATGTTTTCAAATTCTTCTTAAAATTAAGATACCATTTATCAAATGAGTTATTGATTGCTAGAGAATTCACTTTTAATGTTTAAAAATTAGAGATTAAGTTGTTTTACATATAAAAAAATCAATAAATCAATTAAAAAAATACTCTGATCAATTATTGACAAATTTATGATATGATATCATTTATTAGAATATAATATATTGAACCAAATTTTTATTGTTGTTGTAACAGTAGTGCTCAAATTCCAATGCTTTGTTTATGTTTGTTAATGATTGTGAGGCAGAGAAGAATGTTACTAGTTAAAAAGAAGAGAAGAGTGGAGAGAGAGAGAGAGAGAGAGAGAGAGAGAGAGAAAAGTGTGTATAAGTTCATAAGTATCCGTATGACAATCATCTATAAGTGTTTGAGATAACGATGTCATAAATTAAATATATCGAGTATTACATCAACTGATATAATCAGTTGCCTTAGCATGTGATACTTGAAAGTTAATGCTCTCTTCCCTCTCCTGTCTGTTCTCTTTTCACAATATTTAGCAAATCCATTCCATTGTTATGTTAATTAGGATATATATACTTATTTTCACAATTCAAATATACCGAATGTTAAAAGAGGTTATATAATAAAATGTGAGGTTTAAATAATACAAATCAAATAAATTCATTAAATAAATAAATGTATATTATATCAAAATATTTAAATTTCTAAGTGACTTATTAAATACGGTTGAAGCTCTAACTCAGTGTATATATTTTTTTAATTATCAAAAGGTATTTAAATCCATTTCTGCTTTAAACATTGGAGAATGAATTGAGAGTAAGCATAGGTTACAGTTGTATAAGTTTCATAGAACTAACTGTGAACAGAATCCCTGTGTCAGCTGAACTCAATCAATATCATATCATTCAATTGATAAAACCGGCATTAAAATGATCTCTTTTTATGGAATCCGTCAGAATTTGTCCAAATTGTCTAACACACACACATTTCCATTTAATCCTGGTACATTCAAACTAAGTGCATTTAATAAATTGATTAATTTTTGACATAAATACGTGGATTTGTAGAGAAACTAATGTAATAAAAATCTTAAACACAAATCTCAAGCTTATGTCAATTATTTACTTTTATTCACTGATTTTCTTTATGACTTGAATTTCAAAATTTATATAAAATAAATTGATAGATATTTTTTTATATTCAGGACATATGTATGCACTTCAAGGTAAAAGACAATACAACACCAATAATTAATGTCACGAATACAATAAGAATTATTGATGACATGTGCAATATTTGTTTGAAGTGTCGATACTGTTCTACAGTATAAGCAATATTCTAAACATTAAGCACAGACCCAGTGGTAGAACATGAATCATAGGAAAGATAATATCAAATGAAACTTCAAAAGATTTTATATAATTATCAAAATTAAAACGACCCCAGAACATTTGATAATGTGATATGATGATATGTTAATGAACTATTGCAACAATACTTGTGCTTTTTGCACAAGAACAAAAAAGGTTTCCCACAAAGTTTTATTGATTAGATTTAGTACTATTCCAATAATTGATTTGTCATTTGGCGTTATTCATAATTACAAAGACATAAGAAAATTAGTGAAATTATAGGATCAAAAGAAAAGGAAAAATTTTGTAATTCATTGATTTATAAATTATAATCATTATTAATAATGTGATAATTTTGAAGAGCATTATTCAATTCTTTGAAGTGTATTAAGTAAAACACAGGTAAAGAATTAAAGGCAAAAGAATTTTGTATTTTGTTTATCTCATATATAATTAATTGAGGACTTAATGATTGATAAAATATTTGTCTTAAATATTTTCCTTCTTCTAAACAATTAAGACAATTATGATATTAAGACAAATTGGTGTAAATATTTGTTAAGAAAATTCAGGATCTCCTGTCTATTGTTATCAATAGAGCGTTCAATTAAAAGAGATTATAAGATAGAGTGAAAGCCTTAACAGAATATTCATTATATCATTGCCTCCATATCTATACATAACTATTGTATTCATTTTAATATTGAATAAAAGGTTTTTATTATATATAGTTTCAAATAGGGTCCGAAATCCATTGACGTAAATGAGTTACAAAAATAATTGAGCAGAAAATCATTTAATTTTATTTTTAGCTCAAAGTTATAATTATAACATATATAGTATATAAGAATAAAATAAGAATATATCAATTGTTTTATCTCTTTTTATATCAATTTCGTTCAACAAAATCTCGAATCAATCAATTGAGTCACTAATAATAGCCCTGTTTTTTCTGAAGGACTTTTATCAATACTAATGGTTTGGAAAACCAGAGATTAGAAAAAAGTGTCTTTTTGTGAATAGAGTTTTTTTTAAAGTTCACATTCTTTAAACATTTCAATTGATAGACAGAGAAAAATATTTTTCTTCTTCATTCAGGAAATGTGTTTGCGATTGCATTCTGTTTTCGTAATATTCCTAAAACAAGTAATACATTCCTACACTTAATAAAAGTATTTATTTTATGATTTTTTTTATTCGTTTTTTTAGAGAAAGAGAAAAAAAGATTATGTAATAAATATTTCAATGAAATAACATATTTAAATCATTTTGTAATAAAAAATTTTATGATTAAATTTATATATAATCTTCATTGAGGACAGAGAAAAATAGAAACAAATAATAAAAGAATTGCATTTTTTATCAAAGATTTCTTTTCATAGCTTTAAATATTTTTTTTAATTGAAATGTAATTAATTCTAAATAACAATTATATTTCATTCTATGCAATCATTTTGACAATGTTTGATAAAATGCGTGATAAGACCAATTTGTAATCAAGGATGATAAAGATAAGGGTGAAAGTGTCGATTTGTTTAGAAAATAACATGGGGATAAAAATTAAACGCAAACTTTATTGAAGCCAAATACCGGTTTGTGTTTTGAAAACAATGTCTTTAGGTTCTCATCACCTATTATTAGTTTCTAAGGTGTTTCTAATACTAATGTTTTTTATAAACCGGTAAAAAATATTTGAAAGAAAATTCGTCTACAAGCTTATTTTTCTCTCTCATGGTCAAATTTTTTAGATTATTCGAACAAGGTAGATAATTTAAGCACTGTATAATGTCTACATCCTATGTTCAAGGTAATATATCAATATATTGAATTGATTGATTGTTGTAATCCATGCGAACCTAATACCTCTGCTAACCATTTACTTCCTGAAGCGTTATTTTCTAATCTTTTAATTAAAAAAATTTTCCGATTTTTAATAAAATATTACTTTTCTGGCCCTCAAAAAGTTCTGATTCACATAATAGAATTTTTCAATCTATTAGTTAATTATTCAAGAAATAACTAGTTGGAAATTTTTTTATTCAATGAAACTTTATGAAATTAAAAATTTCGTGATACCAATATTCATGTATTTAATCAATAAACTTAATTAAATATACATTAAAGTCAAAAATAAAAAATTTAATTGAAAATTTTCAAAAAAAACTTTTGTTTATTATATAATTTGCGATTGAATTGAATGGAAAACTACTTTAATATTATTTCAAATAAATTTCTTTATCGCAAAAAAAAGACTCAAAAGAATGTTTTCAAGAGTTCATAAAAAAGTGATAAAATGTTAATTTTAAAAAATCTAATAAATAAGTGCTAAATAAAATTAGAGAAAAAAGTATATATATACAGCTTTAATCATTTAAAAAGAGCCACATTGTGCTACCTTTATATTAAGTCCACATAATTGCAACAAATAGTTTCATTGAAAACTTTACATTAATTGTCATATATTTTCCTATAGTAATGATCAATATCTTTAACATTTGAATATAAGTAAGAATATTGAACTGGTATTGAATGCTAATTAAAGTATGGAATTTTAGGCAAATATTTGTATTACAATTATATGGACTAAATATAAAGGTAGCACAACGTGGCTCTTTTTAAATGATTAAGGCTGTATATATATATATTTACCGGTTTTAGTATATTTGCCAATTCAATGAACGCAAGTATTGAATAAATAAAGAAAAGTAGAAATAAGACATAAACTCTCAATAGCTCTAAATAAATATCTTTATTATTAGTGGAAGTGATGACAAATTTGGCCAAAGAACTAAATAATGACCAAAACCATAGCGAACACAATATAAGTCTAATAAACACTGATTTTCTTCTAGTGATGTATTGATTCAATAAAACTAATGCAATGAAATTTGTTACGAGTGTTAACACAATTGACAGCAAATCAATGATAAATAAGCGGCCGATTAAGTGCCAAATTAGCAGTACTTCTAATATTAAAATACAATTCATTAAACAGATCGCATAAATTGAAATCTGTTTTAATGTCTCTTCACTATAGAGTAGTGAAAATCTTGATTTACTATTCCTATTATTGTAGCAATTATTTTGGCACCGATTCCTTCCATTATCTATTGAACTATCTTTGAATGTATTATTTGGCGATGAGTTTGGAGTAGTTTTTAAATGTTTAAAATCGACAAATTTTTTTCTCTTCACTAAAATTATTATTATTAATATCGAAATAAATAGCGTATTAATAATTATTGATATGGAATCGACGACACAATAAGATAACAGATAAGTAGTATTCTTCTCATTCTTTGAATAACTCTGTGACGATTGGGAACAAAACATTTTTTTATAAAAAAGTGTTTTACACACAATTCAAGAATTGAGTGAAAAAAACTTATTGAAGGAAAGGAATAAAAAAGTTTCAAAAACTTAATTTTATGAACAAAAGTTTTATGAATTTCCAAAATACAAATACATTTGTGAATAAAAGTGAATTGAGAACTTTTTTTTAATCACAAATACATTTTTGAATCACAAAATAATAATAACAAAACTCATTATAAGAAAAAACTATTTCTCAGCCATAGAATAGTGAGAATGACAGACAACAAGTTGTGTTTCCAATACACGTTTGACTGAATGAAATGACGAAAGAAGCACTTGTATACAGTTAAGTACCTCTGATAACTCTATGGTGGAGAGACACTCCTTCTGATCTGATAGGAATTGTATAGTATATACAGAAACTCTCTGTACTGTATATCAGTATATAATTTCTAACATTACATAAGCCTGAGTTCGTTTGAGTCATTAGAGAATATTGAATACATTAAACAATATAATGCTTTGCAGTGTTTTGTATAAAATTCTTGTTATCAAACAGTGCTATGAATTATAAACAATTCCTAAGATGTATCAAAAATTTATGATATAATAATTTAAAATTCTAAGAATTATTAAAATTATTTGATCATTGCTTTGAATATAAATAAATATATTTATATATTTCTCGGTAACTAAGCTTAAAAAAGTTTTTATAATTTATTAAGAATTCATATCAATTCTTGAACTGAGAAGAGATTATTGAGAATTTGCTCCCCTTATTCTCGATAAAGTAAATAATGCTTTTATTAATGCTTTTATGTGACATATTTTGAAATTATTCTCAAACAAACATGAACCATTAATCTCCATTTTCTACAAAAATCTTAAGTGATTCAAAATGCTGCATTTGGCAATTTTCATTATATGTTAATAAGTTTGATTAAAAATTATCAGGCTCCCAACCCATAAGACTATTATAAGCTGCCCACCAGTGATTTTACTCCCATAGGATTATCATAGCCATCCATAACATCGTATTAGCTCTCATGCTGAACCTATGGCAAAAGTGATTGGGTTGGTGGTCGCGAGAAGAATAATGCTAATCCTATGACAAAGTTGGGTGAGTGGTGGGGGGAGGGAGGTTAGTGTGCAAACGAATCTATATTTTTTTCTTCCAAACACAGATAAAAAATAAATTTTAGGGAAACATATTCTTTCACTTTAATTGAGTAAAAACTTTTTATATATTTTTGTGCAATCAATTGAATGCAATTCAAAAATAATATAATTTTTAAAAAATTTTAATGCATACAATTGATTGTCAAAGGAATACAAAACTCTAATTAAATAACTATTAATCAAAACATTTATGTTGGAGTAAACCATTATCTCTCAGATTAGTCTTCCATTAATTCCAAAGGTTTTCGTGTGGGACAGTACCTATGGTATCAATGATACTGGGCAATATCACTTCTTTTTGTTGTGAAATAATCAATGGCTCATTTTGAATTAGACCGTAACCCAGGCCGCTTGAGACAATGGGAATATTCAGTCCATCCCCGATCAGTTGTCCATATCCACCGAAATCGGTAGGAATTAAGATTGGATTTGCCAACGAAGTGGCAATCATTGCAACAAAAGCGACACAAAACTAAAATTAAATGAATAATAAATTAAATAACAAGAATGAAATTAAAATCAAAAAAAATGAATTAAAAGTTTTTAAAATACTTACGAATACTTTCATTGTTGATTCACTCCTTAATAAGTTACGAATTAAATGATTCGAAGCTTCTGCTGGATCAGTCTGGAAATTAGGGCTCTATTTATACTCTATTCTCGACAACCTTGACTTTCAAAATTAATTTACCTTTTTTATCAGTTGAAACAGTTTCTTGAAATCTGAAATAATTAATTTCATTGGACAAAATTACTGGATGAATTATTTTACTTTAGAAATAATAATATTATGTTTAATACTAATAAGAAATTAAAATTCACAGAACATCCAGATCAGTGATGCACAAGATCTTGATAACAAAAGAGGAGGAGGATATTAAAAAAGGGTTATTTTAGAAGTTTACAACATTTAAATTTTTAATAAACTTTAATTTGAAGAGATTGATTAGTTTTCTTCATATAAACTATAAATTATCTTGAAAATACCTAGAGATCCAACTCTTCAATTAAATTCCCAGTCAAACAGAACAAATGTGCTCAATCTTCCGTAGGTTTTTGTAAAAGTTTACTCTTTTTGAATTGCCTGTGAAGAACTGCCTCAAAATTTTTCCGATAAACCATAAAGCAGTTCCCTTTTAGGTTTCTTAAGGCTGTAGTGGTTAAAACTCAAAGAATCTTGAGAATATATTTAATACATAACATCTCAAATTACTTCTTAATACTGTATATTACCATCACTCATATGGTGACTCAAAATCTTTCCACTAAACTATTAAGCTGTTCCCATCTAAGTTTCGTACGGCTTGTGTTGGCAAACGCAATGATATTTTAATATTCTATCCATTGGAAGACATTGTAAACCTATTTCCTATAATATTAAATGTTATATCCTATGCTATTACAGTAGATTTGTTTTGTGATTAAATTCGGTTTTAACCCTTCTCTGAGTGTAAAGGATAAACCACATTTGTATTCTTATCAAATATACTATCATGAGCTCATATTAATGGTCATTCATTTCTTTTTTTAGCTTGTTATTATTGTCATTATTCTGAATTTAATTAAAATCGATTGATTATTTTTGATAAAATTTGACTTTCATTATTGAATAAGACTTCAATTCTTAAATAAACGAAATTAAAATTTTATTGATTTTAAATTTGTCGAAGATCAAGATTTCTTCAGATCTAATATAACTACAGTATTAATAATTAATTATAGATTATGTACAGTCTTACTTTTTCAACTGATACGGTTGGCATTATATTAGAATGTCAATCGTATCAGTTGAACAAGCAAGAATGTACAAATTTGACTTTATTTTGTATAAAAACTTGAGAATAAGACTATATTTTTTAATATAACTCATTGTTTGAAAATAAGAATTTTAATGTAAGCATGGAAAAAGCCAGTAGAATATAATGAAATATTTGTTAATTTTCGACGAATTAAAGCGCTTTATTAAATATTACAATAGCTAACAAGATAGTTTGAATTTATGACAAACTCAAATCAGAATAAGAAGAGGTATTTTTTTGTGTTCAATTAGCATCACTGTCTTAATTTTTAAAGATATGTCCTTCACTTTAATGTTATCATAAACTATATATTTTAGTAATGTTTTGAAGTTTCCATAATTTTATTATCCATGTTATTTTTTAGAGCATATCTTACTAGTTAGAGAAGGAACTTATAAAATGTTCACCTGTATAAAGTTGATCCAGACAATTTTTTATATTTTGGAAAATCCAGTCATATATTAGAAATAAAGAACTTTTATAAATGTGGGCAACAATATCACGCCGAGAGCACCAGATTTCTCTCACACAACTATGGTCTTAAGTTGGGTTGCAGTATAAGTATAATGGAAAGTGTTTATATTGGAAACCATTCAGATGGTTCCCAGACTAAACATCGAAAGCAAAAACATCGAAAAATAAAACATTGTTCAAAATTTTTTAAAAATTAAGTCTTAGGAAAAGTGTTAAAAAAGATAAAACTAAAAAAATTTATTTTGGATTGAAATGTAAGGAAGCTATTTTACAAAATTTTCGAGGTAGGGTGTATTTAGGCTATATCTGTACAAGATAAATAATTCTATAAAATAAATTAACAAAAGCTATTTTTGTATTTATCCTAAAAAATAATAACAATTAATTTTTATAAACTTTTGAACATTATTTTATTTTTTGATGTTTTGTCCTGATGCCATATACTCTACACCATTTTAAATATTTTGGCAATAATTTATAAGAATATTTATGATTATATTGAATTATTGACCCAATAGTCAAATAATCAAAATGTTAATAAGTAATTCTTTTTTGTTTGTTGCTAACACATAGTTATCTGTGTCTGATTCAATTATCTAGTGTCTGAATTCCAGACTGTGGATTCCATAATATTCCTGTACTATTGCATACAATAATAGCGTGGGTTTAACTAACATAATTATTATTTTGCTATTTTTGTAAAGAAATACTGTGTCAATAAAGTGTAAGAGAGCACTGAACTTTACAAACTTAGTGTACAAATACAATAAAGTAACAATAAACTTTTTATGATTGAATAATGATCGTAAGTTTCTATAAGTTTAACAGGACAGGTTGATTTACAAGAATAACTCCGAATTAATAATTTTATTTATTCTTTTCTATATTTAATCAATATAATTATATTTAATTGATATTAATACCTATAGATTGATTTTATTATTATATATGTAAAAGAATAAAATAAAAAAAAGTTTTAAGAAGCAACATTTCTTACATTTTATTAGATGACTACGTGTTGCAGTATAATAGTCACATACAGTTAAACATTGAGTCAATATATTTGCAAACTTTATTAATAAACTAATTTATTTGACTAATATTTTTACAAAATTATTGATTTAATGTTTAACTGTAGT
>JAQFXN010000420.1:0-22621 GCA_034693365.1 Liacarus xylariae | reverse complement strand
GCAGACCTTTGGCCGCTTCTAAATTCAGGAGTGATTTCTTAAAACTGCAATCAAAACACTCAGTATCTCCGCCGCGTATTATGCTCTCCTTTATGTTAAATTCTTATAATAACTTGCCTTTAGGTTAACCCTCTCTAAAACTCTATATTTCTATAGAGTTTGTGAACAATGTTTCACGATTTTTATTAGAGAAAGACTCAATTCTATTCATTTTTTTATAAAAAAATAACAGATAAAATGAATAATAACTGTATCGATGTTTGTTGAGACACATAATAATCTGAAAATTCTAGCGATTAATAAAGTATATTGGAATAAATAAAATGGGTTAAATCTTAGTTTAATTGTTTGAAATACTGAACTTATTTTCCATACTTTAAGTCGTTATAAATAAATGATTATTCTTTTTTTAAGTCTCGAATCCTCGAAATACGTCAGTATTTGTCTATTAGCCATAGTTCACAGCTACCCAAGGGGAAATATATTTCTTATATGATTTTTAAGCAGGAAAAGAAGTGTCCTAAATAAAAGCTTGGAGCATTTCAATAAGGGAATTTAGAAAAAAAATGACGGGATAATTTAATAGAGCGAGATATACGAATATAAATACAGTATTTTTTCATTTAAACGGAATAGAAAAGAATCTCAAATCTTGAGGGTTTTGTAATAAATAAGAGGAACTTTCAAAGCAGAATTCCTTTGCCAGCATTGTATGGAACACTTTTCTCCAGTGAAACGACACTCAAACTACTAAATTTGAGAATTTGGAAAAATTCTTTTCGACAAATGTTTGTATAGAATTCAACTATTTTATGTCAAACAGAGTAATAGATATTTTGACTCATTTTCGTTATTATTATTAGATTGTTTGAATATCTTCTTTCTGTTTGCCATTTATCGGATGGCAATTTTGGACATTAATGAAAGATAAATAATTGCAATTAATTGAAAACTATTTAAAAGCGATTTTTCTTGCAAGATATCAGTAAATGACATAATTGAATCTTTTGTTAATACCGTATTTCTGTAGTAATCTGTATATAACAGATTCTAATATTTCAAACCCAAAAGTCTTCAGTATTTAGTACGCATTTTGTTAGATATTACTCATAATGGTGTATTAATTTTAGAGGAATTTTTACAAAAGGGAGGGGAGGTGGATAGGACACCCCACTCTTGACTGTAAGAGCAATTAGGCCCACCTCGGACCCCCGCCGAGGCAGGCCTAACCCCTTAAACTTTACTTCACTTACCCTCGACTCCGCTTCTTAGGCTTCAATAACACACACAATTAAATGCTTAAAACTCTTTATTCAACAATCATTTCCACACAGAATACAGAACAGAAGTGAAGCCTTTGCTTCCAAAAACGATACATTAGAATAGATTAGTTGGGCCTTTGGCCAAATATCACACAAGCCTTATGTAGAGATAAGTGTTAGACTTCTAATGCACACGGCCCTTACAATATTACAACTATATAGGACACACTTCTGGCCATTGCCGTCATGATCAGGTAGGCGTCAGAAATTTACCGCAGAAGAATTGTCAGGACATCAAAAGATGCTCAGTGAAGAGAAGTTGACATAAATATATATTTTGACAATTGAACTCTTAGATTAGACCAAAATATGCATGATAAATTCAATTTTCCAAATGTTACACAGCCACAAATTACCCGTAACAGTGCCATTGTCAAAATTTTTTAAATAAATAATTATCAACGCTCTTTATAGAAGAGAATAAACGGAAGAACTAAAATCTTTTTAAAAAAACTAAAATTAATATCAGCTCCAGAAATCTTATTATCAAGAAATCTCCAGATTATCAATTATAACCCTTTATCGTTCTAAAGTGGAAGCAAATTTAAACTTAATGGCAAATAAATTAAACTCTTGGTGATTGCTTTATTTTTGTATATTTTATTTATCTCTGAATGTTTGTCAAATGTTAGCTTAAATTGTCATGCTAGCCCCTGATAGAAATTCTTTGATACCTAATTAAAGCTTTCGGTCACAATTAATAAAATAATATAAAATAAAGCAAATGGGTGCGAGCTAAATCTATTAAACATTCAGTTTAAATTTAAATTTAGTTGTAGTTCTAACTACTACTGTGTTCTATATTATTCATTATAATTATAGTACATATAATGATAGTAAGTTTTGATATTTTGAAGTTTAGTTTTTGTTAGATTAAAATTGTTTGTATCAGAAAAATGAATTCTCGAAAAAATTTTAATTATTGTGAATTGCATGCTAACTCTAAAGATGAACCTAAAAAGGAATTAAAATATATTCAAAGGTCCATGCTATGTAAAAGAAATTTACTACTAGCAAGTTAGTTAATATGATAACTTGGCAACCTAAGCATATATCAGTTATTATAATAGACAGTAAAGAAACTTGTATTGTTTTAAATAAAATTTTAAATAAGATATTAATCATGTTACGAGATGAAAGCCTATTGGATCGGAATTCCTTTGGTACTTCTACAAAATTTGAAGGCGATTACTTTATTAACAACCTAGATCCTTCAAATGCTAATGCCAAGGAGGGAGAGAGTGAGAAAGAGAGATAGAGTGACTATTCAACGCAATTCTGTCTTAAAACCCAACAGATGCGCGGTCTAAATTGAGAAATACGATGTGCAGGATGATTTAGAATGTTTTGACGAATGGTTAATAAAATATGAGCTCATGGCCGACTCGAATAATTGGAATGATGAATTCAAGAAGAAATATCTAGTATTTAATATGAAAAAGGCGCTTTACAAATACTGTCTTCGTTTTATTAATGAAAATCCTACTTTCACGTATACAGAGTTAAAATCGAAACTTGCTGGCTTATTAGTCAACAAATTTAACACCTCAATAATCTTCAACAATTTGTCGAATCTAAAGTTTGACCGTGGAGATGATTTCATTGATTTTTGAAGTAATAAGTTAGCCTTATTGAAACGAGTTGATAACAATATGAATTTTGAAACTTAGCAAAACATGATAATTGATTCTCTCTATCCGGATTTATACAAGGATATCCTGAAGAATAATTCAATAAACGAAATACAAAATTTGGAACAATTATTCCACTCTATTAATAACATTTATCAAATCGAAATATCAAGTAAGAATATAAAAACATCAATCAGAAATCCTTAAGGAATCTAACCAGGCTAGAAAAAAGAATTTTGTAATTAATACACCGAGTAAGATTAGCAAGACCGCTTACTCAAGAAATAAAAGCTTTGAAACACGAAAATTCTATAAATCTTAAGCTAATAATAATAATTCCATGGAAACTATGCTTATAATAATCGAGATGGCTTCAACAACAGAGGTGTATTTAATAATAACAGAAAGGGAAACTCTAATAATAATAACACTAACAGAAGTGGATACGGAAATTATAGAGGAGGATTTAACAATCATTGAGGAGGTTACCAGCAAAACTAAGGATTTAACAATAATGGAAGTGGTTGTCAACAGAACAAGAGGTTCAACAATACTAGAGGAGGATATCAACAAAATCAAGGCTTCAAAAACTCCTCTAGGAACTTTGGGCGAAATAATTATAGAAATAACGGCGGTAGATCTATTTACGGAATGGGATGAAATAATAATAACTATAACGCCGAAAATAACGATTATGACAACGACTCAAATACAAAAAACTCAGGACGGCAGAATTATGGAAACAACTCTCAACGAAATACTCATGGAGAAGCAAATAATAACAACGCTGAATACTCAAGCAATTATACTAGATCACCAACTAACGCCGCTCTTTGTTTTATTGTAGGAAATATGGACACATGCAACATTCGTGTCCAATAAAACAAGGGGAGCAACAGAGTCAGCAACTGTAGGGAAACTGGATATGGCTTCATTCAATACTGACGATAGAGTTATCGTCGACTTTTGACGAATCGTCAGATCAAATATTTTTCTCAGTATTACTCAATAATCAACCTTACAAAATTTTATTCGATAATAAATATTAGCAATACATTCTAACATCCTAAAAGAATTAAACATTACTACCGCAACAGCACAGTCGATATTCATCAGACTTATTAATAAAATAATAATTTTATTGGATAAAGTGGCTCTTATATGTGTAACCTTTAATGATCGAAATATATATTAGCGTTTTTATCTAATAGAAGATATGAGTAAAAATGGGGTATTCTGTATAGATTTCTATAAAACGCTTCATTATTTATATAAACTACAAGCACAATTAAACCTAATGAAGAGCTAAATAACAATGAAGAAAAGTCAGCCTCTATAGAACACCTCGATTTCGTCATTAGTAACGCGGCTAGAAATGATAACTACTTCGTTAACGACAAGGAAGAGGGACAACTCATTGCTATTTCCCTTATCAATAACGAGACTTGCAATAAAGATGAAAAGGCTATCATTTTTAGCCCTGGAACGCTAACCAAAAATTTGGCAGTCGAAATCAAAGATATGTTACTGATGGATTATTATAATTTTGACATGCATATTGGATCGAAAAATATAGAAGAGATCAGAGAATTAAACCGGATCTTGAACAAATATAAACACTTGTTCGCCTTTTCATCGTCATATCTAAAAAATGCAAAGGGCATTAAACACTATATAGAAACTGGAGATAAGCAGCCTATCAAACAAAGAAATTATTGATATGTTTATTATGAAAGGCAAGAAATAAATAAACAAGTCAATGAAATGCTAGAAAATGGAATTATTACTGAATCCATAAGCGCTTGGTCTGATCCTATTGTTATTGTCAAACAACATAACAAATACAGGATGTAATCATGTAGTGTGAGTTAGTAGATTTGATATTAAAAAATAAGGGATTTTGGTTTAAATCGGTTTACTAACAAATATGTGAATACGGTATAAACCTAACATAGTTTCTACTTTTCATATGTGTATTTAGATCGCTATAAATCCAAATTTACAGTCTAAGTAGAATTTTATGGAATATATTAAATTAATTACTAAAAATCTCCGAGATACGCTGTCAATATTTTTGTGTCAAATGGCTCAGTCTATTATGGGTGAGATGATCAGGAAATAAAAAATAAGGGATTTTGGTTTAAAATTCCTCTATTAGCAAATTTGTGAATAAGGTATAAGCCTAACAGTATATATACTTTTCATATGTTTGTTAAGATTTCTTAAATCAAAATTTACGTTCAAAGCAGAATTTTATAGAATACATAGAAATTGGTTGCTCAAAATATCCGAGATTCGCTATTAATATTTTTATATCAATAGGTTCAGTCTATTATGTATTAGTAGATCAGAAGATAAAAAAGAGTGGATTTTGTTCTGAAATCCGTTCAATATATAATTTGTGAATACGGTATAAGCCTAACAGTGTATATACTTTCATATTTGTGTTTAGATTTCTTAAATCAAAATTTACGTTCAAAGCAGAATTTTATAGAATACATTGAAATTGATTTCTCAAAATCTCCGAGATACGCTGTTAATATTTGTATATCAAAAGGTTCAGTATATCTTTGACTAATTATGTCAGATATATTCCTCACGTATTCCTGTCATTTTCTTCTCAAACTTCAGTCATCGAGTGATTTTCACTCAAACCCAAGATCAGTTGATGCTAGATCCATTATTCTTTACGATACTTTACATAGTGATTGTTTATATGTGTATATTGTTCTACAGGATGCCAATCCCAATAAATGGGAATAATAGAAACATAAACAGTAGTACGATGCAAATATTAGAGTTGCAGGTCCACCGTTCTTGTTATAGATCACATTCATACATACGGCCATCCCGCCTGCTGACACGTGTGGTCCATTGGATAATTTCTTCCTTATTGAACGATAATTTTATTTAAATACCTGTCCTTCTCGAATTATAGCACAATTTCCTCATCGATAACCTCGTTACTTTGCAATAGGTGGCGAATTACTGCTTATTGATCCGGTTTTGCTAGATAATTAATCGTTATATTCTTATTGTCGTAACTAATGATTTATTTATTGAAATTTTAGTTTACTACTTAGCTACGAGTTTTAGCGTTTTGGATTGTAATTCTTAATTTTTTTTGGAGATTTCACTCTTTATTATTTCTTATTTCAATTAAATATTATATAATGCAAAGAAAATTTTAATAAATTGTTTATTCACGATTGGAAGTGTGACATATTGTTTGGTTAGTAGAAGTGTTTCTTAATTATTTTGTTCAGGAGTTAGTTCTCTTTATGGTAGTTTACCAGGATTAAATTGGTCTAATAATTAACTCTCTCCACAAATACAGTTATGTTGTTTTGAGTAGAATGTCATTTCAGCCTACGTTTTCCATAACTATTAGTTTATTAATCCGACCATACAATATTTATTGACATGAGATCTACCATATCTCTCGATTATTGGTAAGATTCATATCTACGAGGCGTCCAACCACTTCAACAGACAGTGTCTTGTATATCTCGGATATTTTGTAAAACATCGTAAGATATTCATTTTCATTCATTTACTTTTTTTTGAATAGCTGCCGTATGGTACACAAATTTTTAGATTGTATTTCTAGTTCTATTGAGTGTGCCGAATCCACCGTAAACTTAATGTCGAGTTATTGGATGACGTGCGTTATTAGCGTTTATAACGAATTGATTTATTTTATAATTTCTCTATTTTGCTCATGTCCTTAGTGTTATTGATGTGCTCTTCATCGTTGGATTATTAATGTTCGATACCCTAACCTTGATTAAGTTATGTCTCCCGTTATAGCAACTGGGGTATAGTATTTAATCTATTTCTCTGTTGAATATAAATTTTCATTTATTGAACGTAGCTGCCTAATGTATTCATCATGCCTATAGGCA
Organism: Liacarus xylariae; assembly: GCA_034693365.1. Lineage (NCBI taxonomy): Eukaryota > Metazoa > Arthropoda > Arachnida > Sarcoptiformes > Liacaridae > Liacarus > Liacarus xylariae. The sequence goes on along the minus strand of JAQFXN010000420.1, from coordinate 15,763 downwards.
TTGGTTGGCTAAAAATTTGTACACTTCTGTAATAATTGGTTGGGTTCCCGCATTAATTTGCTGCGACTTGTGTTATCGGCTATGTTTGTCGCTTCTTCATATACTTTATGTTTAATCAGATTTTTAGCAAACTGGTCTCTATATGCGTCTGTCGTTAACATATATGCTGAAGGTTCCTTGTTGTGCCGCTGAGTAGAAAATACAAGCAGTGACTTAGTTTGATTAGGCCTATTAGTCGTGTCAAGCGTGCTACAATGCATTATTTTAATAAAATAGTGGAAATTATGATTAGATTTTAGTTCTAATAATGTTATTTCAGCCTTGATTGTGTTTTGATCAGATAGTTATGGCCTCATTAAAGTTGTTTTTAACTACATATAAATATGATAGCAGTCTAATTGTAAATTGTTATCTGAATTCATGTTCGGAATCGAGACTGATTTTTCATCATCTAATGGTATAAAAATATTCATATTGACTTTAGTTTCGTCGTCACGATGATTCATGGTTCAGTTGTTTAAGCTCGGTTCCATGGACTCGCTAGATAGTCTCTCTTAACGTGTTGACTGGCTTCTAGTATTAATCTATATTTTTGTCGACTATACTCATAGTTGACTATCATCGCTATTTATTTTTACCTTAGCTATTAATTGCGTTAGTAGAAGCATTATCACTGTTCTTCACTAACTGATTTATTTCGTGGTGTGTGATTTTGGTTTATTTGTGACGTCTGTCGTTTTCAACAGTTCATCACATAGACCACTTTCGAACTACTTATAATCAAACCCTATGTAAACTCAGCTCTTGTTAACGCATATTTTGGAATATAATGTCATTTTGCTAAGTAGAATGTCCGATATTGTAGTGGAATCGATTTTTCGAATAGCGTGGTCTAGCACGTGTACGCCCGTGCATATTTTAGATATATCAAGAATGTGATTGGATTTCTAATCTAACAATGTTTCTTTAGGTTTCAGTAAAACTCGGATTATTATGGCTGTGATTTGGATCAACTTGCACTTATTCATCTGATTCCATGTCTTCAGTAAAGATTGGCATTTCTTCAATATTAATGTTATTTTCAACTGATTCCGTTTTTGGAGGTTTCCTTTGTTCTGATGTCGTTCAAAGACATAATTCTTCTTCTCTTATATAGTTATTTTACTTTTATTAAATAAATTTTGTTGACTTCAGTTTGCTACCTTGACCTACTTTTAATTGGAGAATTTTGTCTGTCGAAGTTTCTGAACGAGACGAATGACTGGTATGAGTAAAGTAGTTTGATTAATATTAAGAATCACATCCACGGCTGACATTGCAGTCTGATAATAAGACTATGTATTGTGTTTATTAATTCCTCTAGGTATTGAAGATTTTGACTGTTCAAGCGTATTTATATCGTTGCTCTAGAATTGTTTGAAATCGTTGGAAGCGGACATTAATGCGTTCTACTCTTCGCTTATAATATTCAGTTGTAAAGTTTCTTCAGTTCAGTTTGTATATGGTTTTGATTATAGTGACATAGATAGAGTTTCTTACGACTTATCATTGCTAAGATTCTAGTCTAGTTGTAATTAGTTATCTCTATCCACGTTCTGATCTGAGACTCATTTATCATGAGTGATGTTTTCATCTAAAGTTTTTCATCTTCGAGACTTCATCTCGTTTCCGTTGTGGCTAGTATTGGTTTCCATGGAAGAATTATCACTTATCAATCTCACCCGTTTCACACTCCGAAGTACGACTTTGTTTCGTCTGGTTATTTCAGTCATGTTTAGAGTTTCATCAACTAAATTATTTATACTCTACTTATTTTGAAGCATTATTGTTATGTTTCTGAGTGGTAAATTCAGGCAAAGCTTAGGCTTTGATCGGTGTTGTCATGCACGTTGTTGAACGTGACGGTTTATGAAAAACAAAAATGTGATAAAACTTCAAATCTAATTACGTATTATCAACTCTGGTTGTATTTTGTTAAGATAAATGAGAAATCGATATAATCGTTTCCAGTTTTATTCATACCATATCTACAATCTTGCTGTAATGTTGGTCATGTGACATCAATTTTGTATTTGAGATTAATTTTCCGTCAATACTTGTATAGTTGTTGATTGCTATGTCATTGTTGACACTGAACTACGGGTCTCGTCTCTTCATTTTGAGTGGATATTATTTTCTTTAAATATATTTTGCTGAACTTTATTCGGCAATCATTTTAACGAAGTATTCTTACAAATGTATGCATCATTCCTCCTGACGAAGATTTGATTTCTGGCTCATGTTGTTATTAGTAATGCATTTTTAATTTTATTTAATGTTGAAAAGTAATATATTACATAGCATTTGATTTAATAATAATTTTATATTATAGTTTCTATTTTGATAATGTCTAGCGTTGTGGTTTTAATGGTTCATAGTTTAGCTATAAATGTTCCGTTCTCCCGCCTCGATTGTTTCGAGTCAATCAACATAACGACTGGCCTCCAGTATTAATTCTATGTCTCTCTCGAATATGCTATTTATTAATTGTTATCGTTCGATATAGTTATCATTGTTATTAGTGTGGTTTGATGAACTTTTTTCATTCTCCATTATCATTAAAATTCTCTGTTGTCTGTTTTTGTTCTCACTTGTGAAGCCAGCCATCTCCATCATTATTGGGCTAATTACCGTTTACTCTGTGTATTAACACAGCAGTATTGATTTGCGTCTTTGGTTAACGAGTATTTGGAAAACTCAGTGTTATGCTGTTGAGCAGAAAATCTTGGCAAATCATTAGCTTTGTCAGTTTCATCCCAGTTGTTAAGCACTTTACCGCGCATGACTGTGTAAGGCAGCTCGAGTATGATATTGGATTTCAAGTCCGGCCATGACACTTTATCTTTTATTTCGTATTCCTCTGATAATTGCGATATAAGCATACTTCACTTCGTCCTAATATCTGACACCACATCCAAAATTGGGGTTGATTTTTTAATTATTACTAATGTCATTTTCGTTCTGATTTATTTTCAAAGCTCCTTATTTGTTGACGTTTTGCCAATGATGTTTGTCTTCAGTTTCAAATAAACTTTCTTTTGTCTGAATTCCTCTTATTCAAATTTAGTTGAACAGTCTATAACTTAAGAATTTTGTCTGCTTATGTTTCTGTGCCTTTGTTGATCTGAGTTATTATTTATGTAACTTTCAAAAACCTGATTCTCAATCGGTATAGAGGTCTGATTAGAGTATTTGCAAATCATGATTTGGTCATTCCATGTTATAATTGAAGCATTTTCGCTTTCCAGACATTGTATATATTTGAAACTTCTTCTAAGTATTGTAGCTTTTGATTGTTTCGGTTGTGGTTAATAATGACAATAGTAATTGTTTTAAAAAATGTTTGTGTGCTATAGGATTCGAACTGTTTTGTATTCCTGGCAAATCCTATCGTGTGTTTGTGCGTTAAACAGATCCCACCGCTGCCACCAATTGCGACGTTTCCTCTCTCTGTGTTGTGTCTTTCGAACGTCAATTTGGACCACCCGTACAACTATGGCCAGATCAATGATGTGAAGTGGTAGTGTGCCACGATAAAGCAGCGAAAAGCTTCTTATGTCTGCTAACCGGCCACAGGAGCACCTTTCGACCTTTGTTAATCTGTTGTCAAAAGTGTGTGGACCGCTCGTTCGCCTAGGGACTGACTCATTATTGTTGATTGGTAGCGTCTGGCCAACGGCTTTTTCTATAGTCTATGCTAATCAACCTTAAGGTAAAACGATTCTGACTGTGCCAACTGTTGTTGTGTCTTCACGTCTTATAGGCTCTATACTGTGTAAAATAATCAAAATGGACTAACTTGTTTACTTGATTCTGTTGTGTTGGATCTGCTCCTGTTCTCGAGCGCTCTTCGGTGATGTTTAGGATCTCCTGTCTAGCCGTCGACTTCGGTAGAAGCGTATTCGTCTCCGCACAGTCGTTTTAGTTTAGCCCCGAATGTGTAAGCACCCAGGACTACGTTGTGATGAGTATGGAGAAATTCCTGTTGTCACGTCACTAGTCGTCTTTTACTGATCCCTCACTACTCCGGCGGAACTATTTTCTGGATCTCCTCTGATGTGGTAACTTTGTCTCTCGCTAATAACTCATTTTACTAGACGACTCAATAACTTTAGACTGATTTGTATGTTTAAAATAACTGTTATATTATTTATCAAGCGATAGCTTAAGTTAAATAGTACAGTAAATGTGAAATAGAATAATCTAACTGTTTGATCGGGCAGAGTTCCCTTTAGCCATCAAAAGTCGAGTAGGAAAAGCTCAATAGTAACTCTTAAGAGAGCAGGTCAACCCCAAGCCCGAAGGCAAAGCAACCCTCATTCAAAAGTTTTGCACCTCACCTCATCACCTCGGATCTTGTTAGAGAGCAAGCCTCAAGTCGACTCAGAGCAATCTAGGTTACACTTTACTATACAATAGTTATTACATCTAATATCAAACAGTATTCTCAAATACACTCTGATATATACGATAGAGTATTCGTAATTACTCATTGTTATATACTGTCGTTAAATCTATCTAATTGATAGAGAGTGCGCAATGCTACATACAGTCGTTATCATACTTCAATCTATATTCTCAATTGTGAAACTATATTTTACAGCACTATGCCATATTCAATATTTAGTGTCAGTAATCGTATATAATATCAATTTATATCCTTTCTGGCACTTGGAGGCTTTTGGTAACTTCTTGATTACATGGTGTGCCGATCCAATATGCTCTGTCCTATCAATAGGTCTGGCCACGCATTAGCTCTGAAGAAGTTAATATAGGATTAGCACTAGTAAATAATAATTGAAGACCTAATATTGCTCACTAATAGGGTACAAGCACTATAGTGGTTGATTAAGGTTAATAATGATGGGGATTAGATTAGGGTCGTAATATATGAAATATATTACAATATCATTATTATAATCAGTACATTCATAGTTTGTCAACACGAAATATAAAGTTGAATAAATTTAATTAAATCTAATAGAGCACAATTAACTAATTAAAATCAATGTGGTTATCACATTTCTCGGCCAGCGATTCCTTCTCTGAATATCGATTAGATATTATTTTCTTCGCCCTAGGTATTCTTCTAATTTATTCAGAGTTAAGGTTAGTCTCGTTAATCCTCTAGATTAATATATTTGTATAAATGGTACTCCATTGCCATGAATCACTTTGAGTGGTGTTATGTTTTGATTTTATTAGCAATATTTTTGGTATGTATTGTTGCTTAGAAAAACGGGGTTCGATTTATTACTTCGAAATCATTTCCGATAAACTTTTGGATTATAGGATTAAAAGCTGCAAAAATAATGTGGTATAAGAATATTCTGCGTTGATTTTAATTATTTGCTAATAAATTGTGCTCCGAATCGAATTGTCAGCCAGTCTCTTCATTTATCAAATATCGGGTTAAGAAAATTGGCATCTCCCAATATTTTGCATAATTTGTCTTGAAAAATTAGAAACATCTACATTCCTAGTATTATTCTTTCTTCTCGAGTTAGTGGCTTCTCGATTTGTGTTCCGAATTTAATATTAAGTACGCCGGTATCTTCGAATTTAATTTTCACTTTTTCTTCTCTTTCCTATCTTAGCAATTTTTACATTAGTATTTCTTTATTGTTATATTTTAACATTTGAAAATCTGCTTATTCAACTAGCTATTTTATAAATTCACCATTTCATTATTTAAATATGTGATAATTATATCATCATTTCATTCCTCATTTGTATAAAAATTGAGAAATATTACTCGGATTGTATTAAATACAAGCGTTAACTTGCGTTGTCTTATAGTAAACCATACTTTAACTTAACTACAACTATGAGCCTAGAAAATCCGTATATTGTGTTCAAATATTAGGCACAACAGACCTTAACGATGCAGGATTTCTAACTTACCTACATAAAATGATGTTTTTATTCAATATACCTTATATCTAAAAGGGAATACAACCTCAATAATTTTACTTCTATTTACTATATTACTTTAACTTAATCTCATCTAGATTAATTTTCTTTTAAATCTAATTTTGTTCAACAAACACAATTTACATAATTCTAACTAACTATAAATGACTTTGCTAAATCCATTAACATTTTAATTTAATATAATAATTTATCTCAAAACTATTTATATTAATTCTCTTTTTAAAATCTATTTTATTTCATTTCGAAGATATCTAAAGTGTCAACAAAAAGATAATTAAATATTATTTTTTTGTTCCATTTATTAATCTGATTTATCCCAATAAATATCATTGTAATCATAAATGGTTATCAGTTTAATAAAGTCATTAACTCTTTATTTTATTATAATAACTTTTCTTAATTGTATTTATGTCAATTTTTTTTAATAAATATAAATCTAAATAACAAAAAACTTCCGAATATAACATCCAATACGGACAATACTTCCGTAATCTATTTAAATATAGGAGTTTTTGAAAAGACATCAAATATCCATAAAAGTTGATCAGGCCTTCTGTATATTATAATTTTCCTTTCGTTTGGTTCTATGAAAGTTGAAATGAAAAAGAAAGCAATTTTCATCCGATATAGATAGATTATTTCCGGTATTTAACCAGGGATAAACCAAACAGACACCTGATTTGTCTTCACACAAATATCGAATTGTCATCACACAGATGCAGAATTTTCATCACATAGATACTTATTTGTCATCGCACAGGTATTAAATTGTAATCACACAGATACAGAATTGTCATAATACAAATATTGAATTGTCATCACACAGATGCAGAATTGTCATAATACAAATATCGAATTGTCATCACACAGATGCAGAATTGTCATAATACAAATATCGAATTGTCATCACACAGATGCAGAATTTTCATCAAATAGATACTGATTTGTCATCGCACAGGTATTAAATTGTAATCACACAGATACAGAATTGTCATAATACAAATATCGAATTGTCATCACACAGATGCAGAATTGTCATAATACAAATATTAAATTGTAATCACACAGATACAGAATTGTCATAATACAAATATTGAATTTTCACTACAAAGATTAATTTGTCACCACAAATATAACCGAATTAGCCCATGATTTTAATTAATTATTTTAGATTTATCTTTAAAATTCAGTATCACCAATATAATTTATTTTGTTGTTTTCTTCTTATTAATATCTGATTCTTTTGTGGGATTTATAAACTTTATATCAGTTATCCTTTCGTCTTTTATTATTGATCCTTCCTGACTCCTCCTTGTACTTTCTAATGAGTGCCCTCCAAAGATAATAATTATTATATTACTTTTTTCTCTTAATTTTTTCAGTTGGCTTTTTTTACTTTAAATCACCAACTGATTATCCAATTATTTCGGCAATTCATCATGTTAAATGCTAAAGGTCTTGTTTATTTAATCTGTAAAGCATTTCAATAACTTGCATCCAAGTATTTAATTGTTTTGGCACTAATATTTTTGTTTTAAGATAATCGATTATTAAGACATTGGAAATAGATTCCTCTTCTTTATTATAAACGATACGATCACCACCTCACCTACCTACATCTCTATTACATGTTCTTTATTATAATCTATATTGTGGTGTATACTGGCGGCCAACCATAAACATACTACTAAGGACCGTACCTCGTCTCAACCTCGTGTCTCATCTACGGGCCAGTCCCGATGCTGGATTAGTAACAACTCGTCTTCTGTGAAAAGATTAAGAGTTAATGGCGAGCGGTTATATGCTTACTCTTATAAATGACATTATAAAGACTCTTGGATAAAATACTTAATTAAAAATACTAAATCAAAATACAGATACTAATTTAGTAGAATAAACTTAACGAACAATAGTTTGAAGCGGATGTAAACCACTCATGTGGAGCGATTTATCTGACTATTTCTGTCCTAAGAATATAATAATATATTTGATTAAATAAGTATTTCCCAATATAATATAAATTAATATTACATCCCATATCTTTAAGATTAAATAGTAACATTAAATAATAACACGTGTCCATAAAGTTATATATTATAGTCAACTGGCACGTGTATACACTACATTTACTCCCCTCTAAAAAAACTTTTATCCCCAAAAGTTGATCAGGAAGTTTCGGAATTGTCGGTTTAAGTTTAAAATTTCTCAAAGAACTCCTTTTGCTTTTTCCTTTCCCTTGCTTCAGCTTTCTTTTTGATTGCTTTCTTTGTCTCGTTGGCGATTTCCTTGGTGTCGGATTTTCCGCCCTCCTTCTTTATTTCTGTATAAGGTATTTCCAAACTCGCTGTTTGAAGTCCAATCTTTTGCAATTTAAAGTCAGTCTCCTGGGTTGCTATATTAGTCTTTATAGGTGTTAAAGCTTTGTCTAAGATATCCTTTTATCACTTCGTTATTCCATGATTTTAGACGTCTAATATTCATTTTCAATTTCATCCTAGGATTATCTAAATCTTTAATTGTGTACACAAAGTCAGAATGGACCTTAATCACTTCAAATGTGCCTCGAATATTTGGCATAAATCAAGCCGAAAAAATTAGTTTTCTTTCTTTCACAGAAAGAGATACATGGTCTCCCACTTTGAAAATTTCACTGCCTCGTTTTGAATCATACTCGACTTTTTTTATTTCCTTCGCATCAGATATCCTTGACAGGATCAGTTCGCGTGTGTCTCATTTCCTGCAAATAGTTTTTGCAGATCTTGAAAAGATCTGGAGGTATTAAATTCAGCTCAATTAATATTTTGCAGCTCTTCAATAGAGCAATTCGAACGGGGCATGTGAGTGCTCGATTGTGTAGCTGTATTATATGCAAAGCTCTTTTCGGTAGAATTAAGTCGCAATTCGAAATCTCATCCAATTTATGAACGTGCATACTGGTTGTTATTTTAACACCAAGTTCACTCTGTCCATAACATTGCTGATTATATGCAGTAGTAAGGCGATGTTCTACCTTACTAATCTCAAATATATCCTTCATTAGGTTTGATGTGAAATTTTTTGTGTTTGTCTGTTATAATTGTCTATGTTTCAGGAATATATTGTTGATTAACCAATTGGCAACTACAATTGATTTTACATTTTTTACCGCGATTAATTCAATCCATTTGGTGAATAAATTAATCATTAACAGAATGTACCGATTCTTGGGTTATTTTATGGTTAAAGGTCCGACAGTGTCGATACCGACAATTTCGAAGGGTCCTGGTGACGTGATGCCCTGTAATAATCCTTTCAGTGGTACGTTGTCTGCTTTTATTAATTAACGTGCTTCACAGTTCGATACATATTTCCTTATCGAATGTTCTAGGTTATGCCAGTAAAACCGATTTTAAACTGTTAGATAGGTTTTAATGTAACCGAGTTGTCCTGAAATAGGAATGTCATGAATTTCTTGAAAGACACTTTTCTCAGGCTCTTAGTTACACAAAATAGTAATTTTTCGTGACCAATTATTGTTATGAGAAACGCGATACAATACTCCATTTTGTATTTTAAATTTGAAAACATGTTTACTCTAGCGTTTTGATTCAAGTTATTCAATGATGTCTTTACACCAAAAATATTCTTTTTGTAATTTTCGAATGTCGAACATTACATTGAAAAATACAGGGAATACATGTTCCTCAACTGAACTGTTTCCGTACTTAATTCGGCTTAGTCTATCTATAATAATGTAAATCTATTAAGTCTTCCACTAAGACTTTCAATTCGTAGTAAATAGCATGGACTACAATGATCAGTTCGGATTACAAAATGACTTCAAAATAAAATATGATTTAGATTAGTAAAAGATCAAACTATAGCTAATAATTCTTACTAGTAATTGAATTCTTAGTTATTGAATAATTAATTTAAGCTTCATCAATAGTCTTAGAGATGAATAAAATGTTTACTTCTCTAGTATTTTGTATTTGACTTAATATGGCGCCCATTGCGAATCCTGAGGTGTCCGTTTACAAAAGACCTTTTGCCTTTGGGTCAAAATGACCAAGAATGGGTGTGTTTGAAAGCTTTTTTTAAGGTGGTAAATGATTGTTCACACTCTGGTTCCAAGGCGAATCTATATTCTTGTGTAATAATGTCGTAAGGGGCTTTGCCACCTTGGCGTAATTTTAAATAAATGTTCTATAAAAACCAGTAAGTCCCAACTATCCTTTGATTTAATTTTGATTTTTCGGTCGAGAGAAATTTCTGACACCATCTGTTTTCCCTAGGTCAGGCAGGATTTAATTTTTGTTAATAATAAATCCAAGATATTTAATTTTATAAGAGAAAAAATCGCATTTTTCTGCATTTATTTTTAGATTGAACAGTTTTAGTCTTTCAAAAACATGTTCTAACTTTGTTATGTGTTCTTCATGTGTTGCAGTGAAAATTAATATATCATCTAGATATACCATTCCAAAGGATATCTGACAGTACATATTGCATAAGACGCTGAAATGTAGAGGGTTTATTACATTAGCCGAATGGCATTACTTTGAATCGATATAAGCCAAAGCTAGTGACAAATGCGGTCGTCGGACGATCTTCTTCAGCCATCGATATTTGCCAATATACTGAGATTAAATCTATATCCGAAAAATAATGATTTCCATTTAATAATTGGAAAGAGTTTATTATCTTAGGAAGGCTGTGACTGTCCATAATGGTTACACTATTAAGTATATGAAAATAAATACAGATTCGAAATATTCCATTTGGTTTCTTTACTAGTAGAACAGGTGATGCCCATTGCGAATGCGAAACTACGATCAAATCATTTGCGAGCATTTCATTTATCTGTTCTCTTATGATTTCTTTTTCATAAGGACACATCTTATACGGTTTTTGTTTAATTGGCTGTGCATGCCCAGTAGGAATCCGGTGTTCCATTCCAGTAATCTGACTTAATACATAAATATATTTTGTGAATGAATATTTGTATTGTAAAAGTTAAATAATTCGTGTTGTTTTCTTTGTAATCATTGAAGTCTATTTCATTTGATTGTTCTTCTGGAACATTCGATACTGCGTTTTCCAAATAACTTGTTTCTTGCAAATGTCTTAAATCGTATAAGGTATAGAACTTCTCAATTTTAAATTAATTTTTCACTTCCACATTGTATAAATTTGGATTAAAGATTATGACTCTGGGTGATGTATGTAGCTCAATATAACATTCTTCGATGATTAGATTATTCTTCTCTAGGAAACTTCTGTTAGAGACGAATAATCCAATATCATTGCTGAATTCGGTACAAATTAAAGAACTTTGTATCGATTGTCTAATAAGTAATTCATCTTGTTAATGATGAACATCCATACCTTCATCCTCTTCTGGGTGCCGAGTATCCCCTTCATCGGTGGTAAAAGATGGAATTTCTAATTGATTAACGGTGTTGGTGGTAATAAGGGATTTACTTGATTTTAAATTTTTAATTGAATCTGTGTGCTTAATGGTTATGACAAAAAACCGAGCGCACACTACTGAGTTTGCCAATTCTCGTTTCCCGAATTTATGTTAATTGCTTAATTGTTACTTGGTGACGTTTAGAAATTATTGGCGACATGTCCTTTTCGCAACATCTGTAACAAGTAAGTTTTTTCTGATATTGCTTCATTGAGGATTTCTGTTATTTGACTTTTGCTTATTTTCGAATCCTTGATTATAACTTGATCTTCCTCGTCATTGATTATTATTATATCCTGTTGGTCTAGAATTTTTCTCTGTCTTAATAATTGCTCGACATTTATTTTCAGTTTGACCTTCCCGTTGTTTTTGAATAACTGTACTTTTTTGGTAGTTAATAGATTTAACCAAGTCTTGCATTTGATTATAAGTTCGGTTTCTATTGTAGTTATTCTGCCTCTGCTTATTTGGGTTATTATCCATTGTGTAATAATTCTTTTCATTTTTAGCTCGTCGTCTATTATCCAAATAAGTCTGTCTATTTCTAATTAAATCATTAGTGGACTTAACTATTTTTCTCAAGTCTTCAAGATCTTCTTCTTTTTTATAGTCAACTTGTCCATTACTCTCTAATATAAGGTTGGTCTTAAACCATCTTTTAAGAAATCTCGTTTGTCGGATTCCAGCTTGAACAGTGAATTGGCATTCTTGATAACAGCTGCCATAACCAAATCATAATTGATTAAATCAAATGCCGCTGAACTTTTGTTTAGTGGTCCAATTTATTTCCTTAACAATGATCCAAATATGCTGATTCGTATCTCTAATTCTTTTACCGTTACTGTCTAGTCCACTTAAATTCAATTCGTTAGATAAAGTTAAATATTTTACTCATTTTCTTCGGTGAGAAACCAACTGTTTAGTACATTTTTGATTGAAACATATTAAAGGTCGTTATCTTTCATTTGAATTGGAACACTAATATAAATTTTCTCGATCTTTGATCGTCTTATATAGTTCGTTCGGGAATATAGGTTTAGCAGGATGGAAAATTTGTCATAACAGTACTATGTGAATTCGCTCATTTCTATTCATTTATTGCTTATACCAGTGTGATATAGTAGTACTGCTTGAATTAGCGCATTTCTTTGCCTCTATTGCTTATAGCAGTACTAAGTTAATTAGAGAATTTCCATGACTCGGTTGCTTATGGCAGTGTATTATAGCATTACTATGTGAATCAGCGCATTTTAATGCCTCTGTTGCTTATGACAGTGTGATATGGCAGTATTATGTGAATTAGCGCATTTCAATGATTCTGTTGCTTATGGTAGTGTGTTATGGCAATACTATGTGAATTAACGCATTTCTATTCCTTTATTGCATATGGCAGTGTGATATAGTAGTACTATTTGAATTAGCTCATTTCAATGACTATGTTGCTTATGGCTGTGTATTATGGCAGTACTATGTGAATTAGCGCATTTTTATGCCTCTATTGCTCATAACAGTACTAATTGAATTGGCGCATTTCCATGATTCTGTTGTTTATGGAAGTGTGTTATGTGAGTACTTCATGAATTAGGGCATTTCTATTCATCTGTTGCTTATAGCAGTATTATGTGAATTAGGGGATTTCTATGCCTCTGTTGCATATTTCAGTTTATTATGGCAGAACTGTGTGAATTACCGCATTTTAATGCATTTGTTGCTTATGCCATTGTGATATAGCAATACTATTGCAATTAGCACATTTCTATGCCTCTGTTGCTTATAGCAGCATTATGTGAATGAGTGCATTTATATACCTTTGTTGCTTATGGAAGTGTGATATAGCACAACTATGTGAATTAGGGGATTTCTATGCCTCTGCTGTGTTTTTTAGTGTGTTATGGCAGAACTGTGTGAATTAGCGCATTTCTATGCCTCTGTTGCTTATAGCAGCACTATGTGAATTAGTGCATTTATATACCTTTGTTGCTTATGGAAGTGTGATATAGCAGCACTATGTTAATTAGGGGAATCCTATGTGTCTGCTGCGTTTTTCAGTGTGTTATGGCAGAACTGTGTGAATTATCGCATTTCTATGCCTCTGTTGCTTATGGCAGTTTGATATTGCAATACTATTGGAATTAGCACATTTCTATGCCTCTGTTGTTTATTGCAGTGTGATATAGCAGTACTATATGAATTAGCTCATTTCTATGCCTCTGTTGAGTATGACATTGTGTTATGGAAGTAGTATGTGAATTAGCTCATTTCTATTCTTCTGTTGCTTATGGCAGTCCTCTTATGAATGGATACTATCGATTCAAAAAATAAGATTCACCCACACTGAAAGAAAATTTTTTAATTGAATTTTAATGATTTTTTAATTAAAATTATTAAAAATGCTCTAAGTATTTTCCCGTAATACGATTTTGAAGTTAAATTCTCAAATGTTAGGTATAAATGTATTCTATCAATTCATGTAATAAAATTAACCCATATTTTTGAATAAAATTTTTTAATTAAATTTTACTGATTTTTTGATTAAAATTATTAAAAATGCTCTAACTTTTTTCCCGTAATACTATTTTTAAAAATTTATTCTCAAATAATAGGTATGAATGTCTACTATTGATTCTTGAAATAAAATTCACTCAGACTTTATAAGGAAAATTTTTAATTGAATTTTAATTGAAATTTTATATATATGTTACGTTTTCTCATATAATATAATGGGCTATTTTATATCATTTATTTAGTGAGCAACAGCTGTTATTAAATGACATCAGCGCTGATCGTATATTCGTTTCCAGTTATTTATGTTATATTATTGTAAATACCTCTCGCCTGTGATTAGCTTAGGCTAAACCAATGATTTAAGCAATCAGCTCAACAGCTGTTTTAGGTTTGAGTAAAATAACGGGAAGTGACGTCAAACCGGAAACTGATTGGCTGATGCTAAGCCATAAATTTAAGTGCTCTGTTTGTGGTTGGTCCTAAAAATGAGTTTAAAAGGGAGGAACCAAACACAGTGAGTGAACAGGAAGTGACATCAAACCAGAAACTACTTGGCTGATGGGATGCCAAACATTTAAGCAATAAGGGCAACAGCTGTTCAACTTTGAGTCAAAAGGGGAGGAGCAAGTGAACTGGAAGTGATGTCAAACTGGAAAGTGGCATTAGCCATCCATTTAAGCGCTCTGTTTGTGATTTGTCGAGAAAATCAGTAGAAAATGGAGGAGACTAATGCAGTGGTAGAGTGCATGTAATGTCATTTTATTCATTTGTGTTCCAACAGTTATTCTCGTCTTTGTTAGAAGTTAGTTATGTCTTCTCATAGTGTCTCGAAAGTGTCAGTGAATCGTTACCGTTGTCAATGCATTAATTGCGTGTCTGGAAAAATTAAAAGCGGCAATTATAAGCATGTTTGCGGTTCTGAAAACAGTGGTAAATAATTTTCTGCAACAAATAAATTAAAATATCACATATACACTAATAAAGAAGAGCGGCCATATATTTGTTACATGTGCGAAAAATACTTCTTCAACCTTAATATAGTCTAAAACGACAAATGAAGACGCATATGCTTGAAGCTTATAGTTGTGGTACATGTCAACGAAAGTTCTATCGAAGGGATCACTTCGCAAATCATCTAAAGATACGCGTAATCGTCCATAAAGACATCACTAAAGAAATTAATATTTAATAATTTATTTAAAAATAATTTTAATTAAATTTATTTTATAATTACTTATATTTTTCTAATTTTGTAATTAATTTAGTAATTTTTATTTATCAATTTATAAATTTAATTATCCTATTTTTAATCTATTTTTAAAAAATGAAAATAAATAATTTTTAAACATTAAATTTGTAAACGTTATTTATGTTTTACATTCCCTCTTTCCTTCCCATCATGAACACCCCTTTTTCATTTCCCCTTGCTATCTCCGTCAGTCAGCTGTGAACAACTGTTTTCATTTTTGAATACAAAGGGGCGTGTCATTAAGCCAACCGGAAGTGACGCCAATCTGCATGTCGTCTGTGATTGGCTGATAGGATGCCAACCATTTAAGAAATTTCTCATTACTAACTACTGAAAAACATGGATAGGTACAAGATGTGTTCATGAAAATGAATAAATAAATTTAAACTCAATATATTTTTAATTTATTCACCAGCTACAAAATTTTTGAATATATCCATGTATTGTTCAGTAATAATGTTTTATTTTTTAGTCTTAATCAACTATTTTTAATAAAGGGATCTGCGGTCAAATATTTTAGGTTGTCTGATTTAGACGAAAATTAGTGGGAATATTACACAATATATCTAATATATCCTGGTAGA
>JAQFXN010000419.1:0-22632 GCA_034693365.1 Liacarus xylariae | reverse complement strand
CTGCAACACGTAGTCATCTTATAAATCTTAAGAAATGTTGCTTCTTCTTAAATCCTTTTTTGTTTTATTCTTTCACAAATAATGAACATTATAAATTTCGATTGATTATTTTAATTTTTGAACTTGTTTATGTTCCAGTGATAGCCAAAGTAGTTCAAGTCAAAGGTATTTGAAAGATAATTTTGCGACATTTTCCAAAATTCATGAGGGCCAAAACTTAGTCTTTCATCAAAAGATTTTACCAAAATTTACAAAAAAATAATAAGGAAGTTAAAAACTCATATCTGAAGATTACAGATTACCCTTTCCTAGTTTGTAACAGTGTGTATCCTTACCAGACCTCCCTTGGTTATCTCTAGTGATTTCTCAAATGATGGACAAGGATGTACTTTGCATGGTGCTTATTTTGA
Source organism: Liacarus xylariae (assembly GCA_034693365.1). Lineage (NCBI taxonomy): Eukaryota > Metazoa > Arthropoda > Arachnida > Sarcoptiformes > Liacaridae > Liacarus > Liacarus xylariae. Next base: position 22,222 of record JAQFXN010000419.1, on the reverse strand, counting down.
GTAACTCTGCTCACAAATAAAGCAAAGACAGTAATTTTCGCAATCAATAGATTTATATTTGAAGAGCTCTATAAAAAGAAGTTATAAGAACTGTAATGCAATTAACTTTTATGATTAGTTAAGAAAATGTGTAATAAATGCAAAAAAAATTATATTGTTTTGCATAAAAGTTTGAGTGGTTTTATAGAAATTGGTTGCATTTTTCTAATGGAATTGTATAACAAGACTAACAAGCGCTGTATTTACATGTATTTACTACAGTAACACATAAGCAATGACACAATCGCATCACAATCTGGACTCTAATGTAATGTAATTGGCATTCTTGAGCTCTGCGTTCACAAAAAGTTCATTTACTGTGAGTGCAATTCTAGTCGGGCTCTGAATCCCATTTACTCTCAATTCGATAGCGCTTTTCGGGTGCTGTTAAATAATGCGTGTCTGAGCTGTGCCTTAACAGCCGCTGTCCAGTCGTTTGCAAATGCATTTCTGCAATAATTCCCAACACAACACTCATTACTTGTATTGCTATTACTGTTTGAGTTTAACTTTTTCCCTCATTAATACTCTAATATAACTTCTCATATAAGTGAAGCAACAAAAAAGTTTTTAAGTGAAATATTGCTTTAGATTTTGTTCCCAAACTTTTTTTTCTCTCCTTTTTTTCATAGTTAAGGGGAAATTTGGAAAAGTTTTAAAGAATTTTATTTACTTTTTTTTAATACTGAACTCAAAATATTAGATCAGAGAGACTGAGAGAAATACCATTTATTATTTGGTCGGTTTTGTGTCAGTTCACAAAAAAATGTTTGCGTAACTGACACTACACTAAGAGAGGAGTAATTTATTATTAAACAGTGAATTAATCTCTTTCTAATATCTGTCAGAGACTAATATAATTTGACATAAAATTCTTGACAAAATGAATAACAACTGTGTTTTTTAATGTGACTCTAATTTAAAATTCTTTGTTTATATAGTGAAACGTTATTTTGGGTCCTCATGTGCTCTCTTTCACTGACATAGAAATGCAATTTTTTGTCCGTTTTTTCTCTGTTTAAATATATTTTAGTGTGAAATGGATTCCGAAAATCTAAAACTTTTAGTCCATTTGAATGTAAAATAAAAGTTTTTCACAATATTTTAAAATCCTTTTAAATAATTAAAGCGTTTCGAGCGATGAATCAGAAGTATATTATTATATGCTATGCATAGAGAATCTCGAGTTGAGAGGACTTGAGAGGACCATAGCGTTTATGGCACTCGTGGGATGAACAAACACTATCCTATCCTCCGGTGCTGTCGTGCCGTAGAATATCTTTCAGTTGTGATGACCCAATCGTATCGAATCGGTATATCAGAGAATAGGATTGAATATAATTTTAAATTGAATTTTAAAGTATAGCATAAGTATTATTGACGACTGAAGGGCCGAATGAAAGCATTGCTTTCAATAACATTAAAAATTACAACAAGACTTGCGACACATGTATACCACTCTCTCATCTCTTTCTACAGTATTTATAAAACTTTTACTATTATTTTATTAATATTTCAATTATAAGAGTTTTTAAGTGATAGAAAAATATATAATAATAATAAATTAATTAATTTCAATTAAAAGGTTTGATTAATCATTTGGTTCGGGAAAACCTGTGCCAAAATAGAACTCCCATTAAATTTATTTTTAAACTCTTTCGCATAATTCTAAGCAAAAAATATAACTTAATTTATATAATGAAAACACACTCTAAAAGGATTATATACTATGATTGAGTCATGTTTTGCTCATTTATTTTTTCTGAAAGTAATGTTTTCGACAAAGACTTCAATTTTCAAACGGAAAAAATTAATATATTCTGTGAGAGAAGAGTATATATTATTATATTATTGCTAACAATTGGAGCCAAAAATTTATTGAAAACATTTAAATTAGATTATATTAAGAATTGAATCGTGAGCTCTGCTCCACTTAACTCAACCCTATGTTCAAAAAGCACAGCACAAACATATCCCTATCCCTACGCTTTAAACCTTTAAACGCTGTTCCCAAACGAGAAGAATATTTTGAATACATTTTATGCAAAAAATATTGGACGAGTTATTTGTGCGATTCGTTTCAATACAGAGTTTTTCAATTTTTCAATTAAAGCATTTCAGTCACACGTGTACTCCAATGCCCTCACTCTTGCACTGCTCTACATATTATTCGTGTATCAGATATGCCACTAATCTCTCTCTTATTTCTTCTATAGAGTGAACATTTGTGAGGAAAGTTTTGGAAAATCATTGAAATGGCATAATATGTTTGGGCTGTAGGACAGGCAGTCTATGCCGTCACCAATGAAATAAGTGCATGTCTTTTCTTCAAAGATGCGGAGAGGAAGAGGTGCAGGTCTGGAAACCCTTCTAGCAAAAAATATAATCCCTCAAATGTAGATAAATCTTTAAAAGCTCCAAGACGCTAATTCTCAGTAAATCTAGTGTAAAAAGGTGAATTCTAGTAAAAAATAGTCAAATTCTATAGAGTTCTAATAAAATAGTCGACATTCTGAAAATTTAGTGGAAATTCTGACTTCTATGATAACATTCCTACCCTGACCAAAAACCCAGAAATGATGATGCGATCCCTCTCCTAGACTATATCATTCTTGCCGAAAAATTGCACTTTCCTGACAGTTTTGACTTCGCATCCCTGCTTTTCTTTTATAGTGAATTCCAGTCGAATAGTCCCGAATCTAATTGTGTGAACTCTAAATATAATGTTCGCCACAACTGAATCATTAGACCGAATAACTTATGTTTGAATTCAATTAACGATACATTTGTCAAACATTTGTTAATTTCCATTATTTTTGATTAGCTTTGAGTATATTTTTAAAATGAGTTGAAGAGCTATTTCATAATTAACTAATCATTAAATGGATTATTCATCTAATTTAATATAATTTGATATATAAAACAATTTACTATAAAAATTCTAATTATTAGACAATTCTCTACATTTGAAAGTATTGAAAGTAAAATTTCGATCACTTCTCTCATTTCGTAATTATATAAATGAAATCTGATTTCATGTGAACTCCAATAAAGCTATTATGAAAAGTATATAATGTTATCGATAGAAAAGACATATCGATGTCAGCAATTGAGTCAAAATAAGCTTAAGTTGTCTGAAATTGTGGCACTTATCAAATGATCAAAGTATTTGATTCAATTGCAATTCAGTACTATTGCACTGCATATACAGTACTCTACTCTACTGCAACAGTGGCCATCAATACAGAAGAACTGGTAGTTATAGTCGCATAGCTTTGATATTTGAAACTTCACATTCATATTGGAGTAACTGATATAAATGGTTAGATAGTGTACAACATTTGGTAGTCGGAGGCAGTGGTAGTCATATGGGATGGCATATGAATGGCTGTGATGTAACTCTAATCCATCAACTGATCAAACAAATTTTGAACTATTCAATCGAGTGCTTATGCATAATGTATTTCTCATATAATCAATTCGACAATAGCTCGGACTAGAAATTCCTATTTTTTCCTTTAAATTATGGGTTCGTTTGTTTGCATTGCGTTAACAGTTTTTCCAATAGTCAAACAGTCAGTCAGTCTATTAGTCTGTAAACCAGAGACAAAATGTTTGCGACCGATGTATGCAATGAGAGTGCATTGCTTTTAAAGAACAAATTTTTTGGTATTTTGTCAAAAGTTTGTATAGTATTTGAGTTTCGAAAATAGAATCCATAGAATCGACAGCTTTTTGCTTCACAACTAAAGCAAAATGCGATTCACTCCTCATTCTGGCTCTCAATCGTCTCTCTCTTATGTCTCTCTAAACTCACTGTTCAAACAAGACATTTGCGATGAGTGTATGTATTGGCGAAGAGAGTGTTGGCCTCAAAATAATTATGTTTGTATTGCAGAACAGACATCAATCTTGTATTAGAGGTGAAACGTTTGACAATTTGCAGACAATAGACAACTATTCTCCCACTCTATTCATCCAAATCTTTTAGAATTGACTCAATTAATTGAATCTTTCTTTTGAGATCAAATTTTTTTCGTGTTTTTACTGATTTTCAGTTCATTAATCATTTAACAGCTTTTGTTTGCATTCAATTATTGCAGATATTGTTAATAATTCATTAGATTCTATTCATAGCCTAATAATGTGTTGTATTCATGTATTTTATGATAAATATATATTTTCAATATAAACGCTTAGTTATTCCAAGTGTTCGTTAAAACATTTTTCATATTATTACAGAAAAAACTTTCACATTTTTGACGGAATTATTCACAGTTTTATGCTTTTATTTGAGAGTAGAAACCGATGTCTTTCTCATTGTAGTTGTCATACATTAAGTCTAATAGAGTTCCAATTCGTCAGTCCTATTGAGAACTGAATCGCTGGCATACGTGTCGTTGGGCTCTTCTCCCTCTCCCCTCTCCCCTCTCTCTGCCATCTCATAGCTCTCATCGTCTTCACGAGCGCCTTCATCCGAGTCCCTGTTGCACAAACCCTAATGAAGCCAAAGCAGAAAACATACAAAATATCTGCGAATATAACTGCAATACAAATGACGGATTATTTGAGGAACAGATCCCTCGGCTTTGAATATATTGTAATATTGTGCTCACATTCGTAGCCCTTAGAGAATATTTCAAAATTTGGGGATTTCTCTAATACCTCTTCCCCTCTCATTCCCTCTGTTAAGCGCTGCACAAAACTTGCACTTCTTGTGTCATATAAGATGAGGAGCTCTACTACCAGACAGACAAACGGATAGGGATCTGATCTGATCATAAAAGATTGATGTTATATAAACAATCATTTTCACTACTAAATTATAATCATGTCTTACTTGTCTTTCCTTCAACATTACTCTACAGATTAGCGCCGATATTGTATTTGTTATAAATTTAAAATATAATAGATTTAAAGATAAGTCTACAAGATAAATCTATAGTCTACACTACACTAGTCTACAAAAATAAAGTTTCTTCTCTTTGATGGTCTCATAATTTTCAAAAGTAAAGTTTTTATTTTTATAACCAGAAAAGAAATATAGTTATCTCTAATTTTAAGAAAAGAGTCGCAAAAATTAAAGCTTAATATAATATTTCTTTTTTAATTATATTTTTCAAAATTTTTCTCTAATTTTATCTCAAAAACTAGTTTTAATCTTTTAAGTTGTGCTGTATATTTGATATAATATTTGTCATAACATATATTTTATTTTTTAGAAAATTATTTTAATGTCTTTTAAGAATGTATATTAACTATTCTCGAGCTGTCATTTCACACAGTCATGTTCTCGAGTTTACTCAATAGTTTTTGTATGGAATGGTAGAAAATGGCACTAATTTGCTGACTATTTAAATATTATTCAAACTCTCAAAAAGTTTTTTCTCTACAAAAAAAGAATTATACTTTTAAATGTTTATTGACTACTCATAAATAAAAATGTGACGAAGAAATGTAGAGAAATGCTAAGTGAGAGAAGAGAACACATTCCTAATAGAGAATCGTTAAGAACACATACAATACTGTATTAGGAATTACTTTCAATGAGTTTTTTAGTTTTTCTTTTTCTATTCTCATCTCTTCTGTTATTATTTGTTATTTTTCTCATCGATTAAGTAATCTTTTTTGCATACATTCAGTTCGAGTGTATAATAAAATATAGGAAAAGAAAAGAAGAGAATAGAATAGAAATAACAGTTGAGTTCAATATCTTAAGCATTTAGAAAAAGAAGAATAAAACAAAACTTGTATTCAAACACTACTAATAAATAACAATTATTGTGGAAAAGAGAAAAAATAAGTTAGCGATTGAATGGATAGAAATTATTTCATCGAATTAAAGACAATTTTATTTTATTACAGTTCTTACAGTCATTCAAATCTATTTCCAAAAGAATCGTAAAGTTTTTTCTTCTTTTGCCAAAAACTGTTTAACTATAAAAAGTTGTTGCGCTGTAATAAAGAGAGGCCGCCCTCAACGCCTGTCCTTTGCTCGCTCTCCCTGTGCTCTCCGTATGCTCTGTGTTTGGAAAGAGAGCCACAATATTATCGGCGCATGAGTTGCATCCAATTGGAAATGTATTACTGAGACGTCTGCTGAGAAACACGAACCGATGGGGCGATCACTTGGCATTCGGTGCTAAGAAGTGCAACACTAACTCATTGAACAACAAATGCTAAATAAAGTTATAGTTTTGATCGGCAAAAGAGATCTTATTTAGTGAATTGTCTGTTTAGCTCAAAGCCAACTGAGACTGAATGAGAAGAGACTTCTCTGAATATAAAACACTTAACTTTGAAAAACCGTTCCGTTTTTAATAGTTTTAATAGTTTGGGTCCTTCTCTTCAAAAATTCCTATTTATTACTCTTCCGAGGGCTCGAAGTGAGTGCCCACTAATCAGAAATAACTGATACTAAAGGCACGACTGACTGCTCCTAATTATATACGAAAAGTTTTAAATTTATCGCAAAATTTTTATTATCTCTTCAATAAAACAAAGGTGTGAACAGTTGTTCTGTCGTTTCCAACAATTTTCGCACTCGCTTTTAGACAGCGGTTATGAATTGAAACTTAGATTTGGAGGAAGTTTTCCAAAAAGTTTTATTCTTAACCTTTTCTTCTTTGAACTCCAATTTACAGAAAGAGTGAAAAACTTTTTATTATCTATGAGTTTGAGTGCGGTTTGCGAGTTGAGTGTCATATTTGTTAACATTTCTTTGAATCTGTGTTTGGAAAACAGTTTATTGAATGATTAAATGAATTGCAGAATCGATTTTATCTCCGATTTATATCACACATAAAGTTATTCCAAATTTATCTGAATTGAGATTTGAATCTTAAGGTAAGTTTATTTCTTATGTTAAATATTATTTTTTGAATTTGATCTCTCTTTTGACTAACTTTATTGAAAAAGATTTCTAAACTAAACAAATAAAAATAAATATTAAACTTTTAAAATCAATAAGAATTTATATTCAAACTAAGCGTTTGGAATAACTTAGGAATAATGTTTAGGAAATAGGATATCGTATTATTAGATATCAAATGTGAGGCTTAGAGTAGAAAAAATTAAGCGATAAAAACGAGAGAAAATTATATTCACAGAAATAAAATAGAGTTCTTATTTCGCTTTATATAAGAATATGTGAACTGATATAAGCAAAATGTTTGTCTCAGTGTTCAGTGGTTTAGTAGCACTGGTCTGGTCTCAGGTGCGGTTTCCTATCATACAATTGCTGCTCTTGTTTTCTTTATTCCATAAACCTATCTGTGCTTTTGTGGTCGATATAAGCGCTGAGCCATCAAAGTATTGATGGAAAAACTTAAGTATTGTATGAATTGTATGGACTAAATGTTGCCAATAATTGATTTCTGTGTGTGTTTTTGTAGACATAACAACCGAAAACAACAAAAAATCTATCGAATTATAGTTCGGTTTATCTAAATTTCTAATACAATATAACACATAACAGATTTGCCCCAACATTACAAACCCAAAACATATTTCTTCTAAATTGGATTTCTATATACAGTATAAGACATAAGACTTTTTGATTTACTTAACAAAGGCTAAAATACTGGATATGTTTAGGAGAGGGAGGGGAGAGAGAGAGAGAGAGAGGAGGGAGAGAGCTGTGTGTTAAGTAACTAATCGTAACCCATATATTAAATAATAAAATAAAACGATAAGAAAATAAAATTTCTTTTGTTTAGTCAACTTTTCTTATGATATGTTTGACATTTCGCTCATTTGTGAACTTAATTTAATTTCCTTCAGGAAATTCATAACAAAAGGCTTTTTACAAAATAGAGAAATATTTTTTTCTTCACTCGAACTCTCGAAACCTTGTATTTCATATGGCGTTCATTTGGCTATCCTTTTGATAGAAATTAATTCAAAAAAGGAGAAAAAATTAAATTGAAATCCTTGAAGGGAAGGGAAATCAGACGTTCCTTAACTTGTCATTAATTTTTTAAGCAAAGAGAAAGAATTTTTTTTAAATAATTATCGAAAAAACAAATCTTTTATCTGTATTTTTTGCCTCAAAGTATAGAAAAGTTTATTTTCTAATTTATTTTGAATTTAAGTTAAGAGAATTTTTTGATATAATATATAATTGAAAAATAGTTTTTAAAATTTTCTTAATATTTCAATACGTTTGACGTGTGGTATAAGTGTTGTGTTATAGGTTTGACTCATTGATGGAATTTATTATGTTTGTTCTCAGTTTGTTTAAGCGATTCTTCATAAAAATGATAATCAGTTTTATCTAACATTGAATGAGAGCCCAAAGAAATATATCGCAAACAAACCAAAAAACTGAATGCCAGCTCTGCGCTCACTAGCAGTAGAGCACACATACCATAGCGTGGCATCACTTGCTTGAAATCAGTTTTTACAATCTCTAACTATCATAAGAGTCAATGATAAGAATGAGAAGATGTTTGTCGTCGATGTCGTTGTTTTGTTGTCGACACCAAACCAGAGACAGAGAGAAGAAGAAAAAATATACTAAATTTTAGAAATAAATACGAGAATCGATGGGAAGAAAAAATGATTTGAAGAGAAGAGCCTTAAAGTGTGAGTGAGTGGCAGTCATTGTGTGCTCTCATATATAAAACTCATTGGTGTTGAGGCAAAAATGTGAAATTTATCTTCACATTGGCGTACACTCTCTGTACACTCTTGTGGAGCTCTTTTGTTGACGGATCCTATTCTTCATATAAGTCCATAATCCTATTCCTCCTGCTGTGCAATATTTGCCAATATTTCGCCTCTCTTTTGGCTGTATTACCAGAAAATAAAGCATTTTGTGAAATAAGGTCTACATTTGGTAACACTGTTTGGTGTATAGCATCTGTGCCCCCATATTGCCTGAGACAGTGAGCGCCAGGAACTCAATTTTAATACACGTGCGATACATGACATGTCATTCATGTCGTTATTCCATTAATAAAAAAACCCTTAATTTGCCTGATATTCAAAATAATGAAACTCATTTGGGTAAACATTAAGCCCCCAATTGAGCCCCATTTCTATTTAGTTCACAGCAAGCATTTGAATCCCAGGGCTCGCCTCTAAGTGAGTCCTATCATCAAAGTCTGAAAAATTGTTATTAAAGCTCTTCTTTCGCTTTTTTTATTTCTTTTTTATTGAATTGAAATTGTTTTGTTGTATTATTTTATATATCGATAAAACTCGAGATTTGTCTCTGAATTCATTTGAACTCATCCGACCATCAATTGAGACTTGAATTTAACAAAATTTATGGCAAAATCATAAAAAATCAAAACACTCTTGGCTTTAGGCCATTCCATAGTTTTCTTAGAAGTTTCTCTCTAAGAGTCATGATTTGAGAGGAGAGCTAACAAAATATTAATAAATAAAATTATAATAAATTATTTGGAAAAAATTGAAAAAAATCCGATTTTCATGGAATGCATTAATAATATAACTCTTAAGGTATCGGTTTTCTAACTTAATTTCATGTTTTGCTTTTGATTATATCATAAAATTATTGCAATCATTTCAAGGATGATATCATTTAGAAATTAGAAGAAAAAACTTTTTACTTCTTTGCGTAAACAACAAAAAAGAGTTATATATATTATATAATGACTGCAAACAAAAAAAGAAAGTTTTAATATATTGAGTAAAACATTTATTTCATTTGATAGTTATGTTTAGATATAAATTAAATCTGAAATAAAGAACATTTTATATGCGATATATAATTGCTTTCTTTACTGGTCGTGAAAGCGGTAGAAACAGAAAAAACAAAACCGAAAAATAAAAATTAAAACTAAACACTAATTTGCGATCATTTATAACGCATAATATGCAAAGAAGTCTAACTCTCGATATAATTATAATCACTTTTTTGTTGGGCTTTCACTCTAAGGCTTAGACATAAATACGATTAAGAATTATTTTGGGCCATAATTTGATTACTGATTTTTGAAGTGATATAACTTTAATTGATTGTAATTCGCTTAACCCGATCTGTAGTGTAGATCCGGCACACATTCCCCAAATATTCCTGTATTCCTCTTCCATTGTCTTAATCATTCCTGTCCTCAATTTGTGTGTAACACATATTTACAAATTGTGTTTAAAGGGAAAGATAAACCAGCGATTGATTTGCATGTGTTTAACATATGACTACTCGGCTTAAACTGATTATACATTAGAATAACAGAATATAACTAAAAGCCTTGTTTTATACGTTAATGAACGGGATTTGTTTGAATCACATGAAAGAGCGTTAACACTCCGTTGAGGACAGAAAATATTTTGTCTTTACTCTAAGCGCTTCCACAACTTGTAAGAGGAGTGAGAAATACAGTAATAATTACTCATTGATCTCACTGTGAAAAAGACGTTTCCGTTTACTGACAACTCGACAATGAATTATTAGATTAGTTTCTTAACACTGATCTCTCTGATCACTCACTTAACTCACACACATTCCAGTCCCGGAATTTTTTTTAACAACAGACGAGACACAGAATAAGAACAAAAAATCAATTGAAGTCTTTTGAAGAGATCAATAGTCTTCTGTCTATTGTTTTTGAATGTTTTAAGTATTTGCGCACAAATTCTGGTTTCAAATGCCTTTTCCTAATGTTTCCTAAGCTTTTCCTCGCATTTAATTCTTCACTTAAAAAAATAAAGTAAAAATAGAAAATCTTCTTAAAAAAAACTTTTCTCTAGAATTGATTAATGCATTTGGAAAACTGTTTAGGACTGAACTGTTTGTGAGTTTTTTCTTCTTTTTCTCATTTCTCTATTTATTGTCAGTTTAGAAATATAGCAGTTTTATGAGCACATTATTCTATGGCCCAAACTTCTAATGTGTTTGACTGCAAGTAATTTATAAACAAATGTATTGAATTGGTTAGTATTGTATGTATAGTTAGACCTTAAAGACTAAAATAATAGCCGTTGAACTAAAAACAACAGCAAGTCTTCCTCTCTGTGCTAACACACACTGTATATCCCATTACACGTCAATTGCATTCTAAACCTAAACGAACCTAAAAATTAATGATAACTTTTTCTTATATATCTTTATATTGTTTTTGATTCCAGAGCTCCGCCAAAATGCAATCCCCGATCATATACTTGGTTACAGTCATTCACTCGTATTTAATGCTCAACTATTTGGCGAATTCGATGGAAATCACTAAAAGACATAACGGTATGTATGACTTATTCATCAAATAATTCATAACTACTGCTAACACAACACTATATCGTTTGGCTCTAATTGAAGAAACAATGAATTTCATACACTTTTCCAATAATTCCTAAAGAATTATTAAATAAAGTCTTATCTGACAAAAACATTGCTAACATTTAAACGATAATTGCGAATGAATTTCACGATTTCTGTCTGCAGTTATTCTGTATTTAGCAATACATACCTTAATACACGTTATTCTGTTGTATCTGATTGTGAATTCTCACAAATAAGAGTCACCTGTTTTTGTTCATTTCAGACTAAATAAATAAATAGAAAACTAATAAAAAGTTGAATGAAAGCCAATATTTATATTATTATTATCTAAAATAGATCTTCAAATATGAAAATTATAATAATTTCTTTATTCACTGTTCAAAAAAAAAACTAAAAAAACTAAAAACAAAAACTATTGTTTGTTAACAATTTATGTTTTCTCACAAATAAATTTCTGATTGATATGAATCTGAAAAGAATAAAGAATAACAAACAATTGAATGCCTTATAAATAGAAAATATGCTTTTTATCATTATTTATTAAAAATAGATAATAATAATAATTGCTTTCACGAAGTACTTTATGAAAAATCGACAAAATATTTCTGTTTCTCTTTATGTAATACAAATAGTTTTTCTTCTGTTTAGTTATTAAATATAATAATTATGGGATCGAAATGGTCTGGAATCGGGATTTTCTATTGATTGCCCACAGAATAGGAATGTTTATAAATATTTTTTAACCTAAATTATTGAGACTATTATTGAGTGGTGTCTGCGCTCCGAAACATATTCAATACCCGACGTATGATATGATAGGGCAGTGTTGTTGACATAAAGTCGACCGAATCTCTAATAGTCTTGTATTACAGAATATTTCATCAGACGATCTCATCAGAGATTCCTTATCTCAATGACAGTGACGTCTAAGTTAAAGACCTAAGTCTGAACTTCTTGTGGTTTCACTTTTTCTTTTTCCTATCGCTTAATACATATGATATGAGCCGATCAGCACTTTTGCGCTGACTTTCTAATTATCTAATTCTTATATCATTGCAGTTGAGAATCAGTAAAACAAACGGCAAAAAAACAGAATTTGCTTTTTGTTTATAAATAAATTAACGAATGGTTTCTAAACATTTAACAAAATTAGTTTTTTCATTCTATTCTTGTGTTTATTTTAATGCAATCGTTTAGAGAATGATTTCTGTTTTGGGTTTTTTGTTGCAATAGTTTATTAATGAAATAAACCAGTAATTAGTGAATGACTTCTTCTTATATAAACACTGAATTTCTGTTTGTTTATAAACAAATGAATTGGTATTTCTTTTGAATAATGAATTTCAGGAGAAAAACTTAAATTCTATGAGAACTTATGGCAAATTTGTATAATTATCGGCCAATTCTTAATTGAAAAAAATCTAATGCTTTTCGCAAAATATAATCATTTTTGTCACGTATTTAACGTTAAATATCTTTCAAATTTTCACTAAATATATTTCTAAACTATTGATTAGGAAATAAATTTATTTTTTATTCAATTAGAGACGACATAAGCTATAAAAATGATTATAAATTTGTGGGCAAATGGAGAAAGAATTTCCTTTTCTTTCATTTTTCTCCAATTCTCTACGCTTTCTATCTGTAAATTCTTTATCAATTCCCAGACCTCCTCTCACTTATATTCTAGCCTAAGGCCCATTAAAATTCGGTCATTTATACACACATTTGGCCTATTCTTTAACTTATAATTAAATCTTAACAAATACTTTCAATTATCGTAAACCTTATCTTAACTTTTGCGATGAATTAATGAAGAAATAAAACTTTTATTAGCTTTTATCGCATTTATATTAAATAACAATAGCTTTTCTGCGAATGTTTGTCTCAAAATTATAGACAATTGAAAAAAAATAAAATAATATGTGAACAACAAAATCAATAAAAAGCACATTTTCTTATATAATAGAATACTATAAGTATTTTCTTATAAAGAATAGTAAATATAAAAAAGAAATAATAATTTAATTCTAATAACGAAAATATGTTTCAAAATATGTATGTCTTAAGTCTTAAATCATATAAAGTATTTGCGAGAATATTAGTAAATATAATCCATTCTCTAATTGATGTCATCCTCTCTTAAGAGGTAATAACAGGGAAAAAGATTATACAGTACTGTATAACAGAAGAGTTTGTATTTAGCGAATGGTCTGAGTTCTGGCACTAAACAGAATTAAATTTTGTTGTTAACACCCATAAGAAGCTTAAAAATTATATTTTTTCTTTGCTCTTAACCCGATCTAAAATTTTTTGCCTCAAATCACGACTTATTTTAAGAGTTCTTCAGTAAAACAAATTGAATCTTATTTTTTCTTTAGTCTCCAATTTCCATATCTTCTTCAAACCCACTACCTGTGCCACTGTTAGTGCTATTTAATTCTTTGAAAGACAGTATTGAGAAATACATTAATTATAATTTTTTTCAATTTATTAAATGTATTTTTGTTTTGTTTTCTTCTTTGTCTGCTTTTAGCAATAAATTGATTCTTATATTATTCAATACAAAAGCCATTGTCTTCTATAGATATATAAACGGATAACAAATAGTGTGTAGTTTTATAAATAGGTTTTCTCCATTTGACCAATTGTTTTGGCCAACAATTTCTCCAACCTTATATTTAAGAAAATTTTATTTATTATTCTTTTGAGACCAAAGCGAAAATTGTTCGGTAAAAAACTTTTTAAATGTTTTTCTACTGAAGTATTAGCTGCAGGTCTTAATAGTTTAGCTGTCAGTGGCAGTGCTTTTGCAAAATGAGAAAAGGAGTTATAATTCATAATTTTTCAGAATTTTTTTTCTTCTTCTATTCGGGAAAAACAGTTCAATAAAAGGCAACTTAACTAAAAGGTTGGCTCAAAACTAAATCAAATGAACTGTTAAAGAGAGAGAAAGAGTGAGACACAGGAGAGAGAGTATAGGAGTGCTCGACGATTCACCAAAAGAAGAAAAAATAAGTTCTCACAAAGAATTTTTTAGCCCTTAGGCTCACACACTCTGCGTATTATATATTAATAGTGTATATACACTCAAATCACGAAACTATTATCGCATTTAAACCTGAACTCTATTTCCACTCACTCTCGTTCACCCAATACTTGTTATATAAGACCAAAAGTACAAAACATTTAAGTTATTCGAGCGCTTTGTCTGATTTACTATACAATTAACTCCGAACCACAACTTCTTTTTCTGTGTTTTTATAAATGTAGACATTAATGAAAGGCTTTTTTGCAAAACAGAAAAGATTTTTATTGTTTTTTCTGTGGAAAAAAATATTTATGACTTCAAAAATACTGAAAGCAATAGATATTTAAAGAGTGAACCAATGCTTAGTTTAACGTTTTTATACAATAAACCCATTGAATAGAGAAATAGAGAGAATTTCTTTTTGCAAGAATTGTTAAACGAAACAGTGTTACTATACATACATATTCTGTTCAGTACTGTATGTCTCATAACAACACAGCCCTTCTCTTTCACACTCTTTATTTCACTCCATTCAGACTCTGTGTGGTTCCGTTAAATGATGTGTTCACTAGTTTTGATTGACATTCTTTGGTCTATTATATACCACTGGAATATATACAGAATGGCAAAGTACTAAAAATCAGAGCCCAGAACGCCAGTGCTTTGGCATAAATTCATAAATAACTAAAGAATTTTATTGCAACTCTTTATAAGTCTATTTCAATATTACAAGTTTTTATAGTTATATTCCTCGCATTCATTGAAAAAACAGTGAACTTTCTATTCAAATATAGAATAGATGTGAATGACATCAACATTCATAATAACCATTTTCAGTGATATTATCAAATAATATATAAATAACTTTATTTCACTTATACTATAAGTCTTATAGTCTTTTTATACAATAAATTCCAAGAAATTCTTGTTCACAAGAACTACTAAACACTATATACTGTTTAATGTTTTTGTTCCTCTATTACTGTCAGATCAGACCATTTTCTCGTTTTATTATTTTTATTATATTTCTTATATTTTTATATTTTGGCAAAAATCAAGTCAAGCGTTGAAAACAAATTTGCAAAAGTGAATGGAAAACAAGAAGAAATTTATTGCTTAACAATAACATAACATAAAACAGAATTTCTGTGTTGTTTTTTGCCCAACACTGATAAGTAGTGGTACTTCTGTCTGACTGACTGACTGCTCCTCTTTTCTAACTGAAAACCATTGCCTATTCTATGGATCATAAGTTGAATTTTAAACATAACACATAAGACACACCGCATTCATAAACCATTAGAACTGATGCGCCACTACAGACCTCTTCCCCTCTCCCCTATCAGACACAATTCAGATGGGAATTCGATTGCCTTCTATGCCTTCCAATGCCATAACTATTGCCAATATTTATGCCAAATATTATGTACGCGTGTTATACAATATATAGTTATGCAACACATATAGCTCATGGAGAGGTGGGTGGGAGTGGAGATAAGGGTACTTCAAGTGCCAGAAATTTTCTAACCAAACCGTTTTACTAACCATTCATTCCTCCTCTACTGAATTGTCAATTCATTGACAAATACTGTGATTATATACGAGTCTAACAGAAAACCAACTCTCGTTTGTAGTTATCATTCATATATAAAAATTCTCTATAAATACAGTAGTGTTTGTGTGTGAGCCCTGATATCACTGAATATTTTCACGTATTGGGCAAATGTGGGGCAAAAGTTGAAAAGACAGTCGAAAAAATTTTTGACATTCGATTTGAAGTGCTTTTCTATGTTATTACCAGAATTGGTATGCGATATATAGCTATAGCTTTCATACATACGAACAGAATATTTAGGTTCAGAATTATAATGAATATTCGAAAATGCATTTCAATAGTGTGTCTGTATTTATGAGGGCTATAGAGAGGGAGAATGCAAAGTGGCGTCAATGGCGTCAATCAGTATTAAAGCCTAATATGATTGAGATATGATATCATTAATTTGAAATTTCCTGAGATTGCGGACACACATCGAGAAAAGAAGAAAAAATAAAATTCATTTCATTTCATTGCCAATACAGCCTGAGTTAGGAATACATTCAAACAGAAGCCATAACTTCTGAATTCCTAAAATAAAAATCACGAAAAATATTTGAATTAACGTTCAATTATAACATACATTAAGTTACGCCTCTAAACAAACTATAACCCGGGCTTTGCATTAATTGGAAATATTGTGCATTCATATGAACATCGATTGAATGCACATTTATTTTAATCTCTGATTTATTTAATTTTCATTTTCGACATCAAATTCATTAAAAATTTCCATTCTTTACAATATATGGCTTTCAACAGACACTTTAGATAAAAATATTTTTCATATAATCGTATTAAGAGTTTACTGAATACAGTAGTAATTAAAGTACTGTTTTGTTTCAATTTTGCCAAAAAACCTATTTTTAGCGAAAAATCTTTTTCTGTGAATCGATTTTTCGGTACTTTTACTTATATTACAGAATAAAATGAACTAAAATTATTTATTCCACTCGAAAATCTTTCTTTTATTAAAACTAATAATTAATTCTTAAGAAAAATTGAACAAAAATAATAAAAACTTATTATTAATCTCTTTTTTATTTGAATAAAAGACTTGAATAAACTTTTTTATCTGCATATTGTGAGCAAAAGATAATTTGCCACAAAATATTCGTCTTAAAAGATAATAATTAACACGAGAGTTGGCGTGTTCTGCACCGACAGTACAGTGCGTTCACATAATGTTTTTGCACAAAAAACTTTATGTTTCACAGCAGGCAATACGTGTTTAGATTTGAATGACTTACAGAATAGTAGGACTCCTGTATTATAGTAGTGACTAATCTACATGTATTCCATTGAACAGTAGTTTTTAGTTTGCGATTGAACTGAATTGCCAACTAAGCAGACCATCAAATGATTGCTAACTTTGGCCATCAATTGGCGAACACTATTATAATTACTATACTATTGTGAATCATTCGATCACATTATCATTTAAAGCCCTGCTGTTCACCGACCCATCAATCTTGACAGAACGCACCGGTGTTTCGGTGTATTTTCTAATCGTTTCGCTCATGATATTTAGTTATATTAATTCCAAGACTTAATTATTCACTTATTATACCAAAACTCGAAAAAATTCTGAGCCGAAGAAAAATTTTCATTTCATGCAATGAATAAATAAATCGTTTATATATATCCCAAACAACGATAAGATTAACTTATATCTTATGTTTGATTAGTTGACAGATTCGCAATCGATGTGTTGAATAAAGAAAATGAATTAAATTAACATTAATTATGTTTTTATTTATAAAGACGTCTTATGTAAGAATTTGTTTCTCATAATTATAAATTCAGTAATTATTTTATTAAATAATTTGATTTTGTTTTTTTCTCTTATTTTTCATAACAGACGATACAATTTTTGACATTAAGAAAACCCATTTATGCGATTATATCGGAGGACCAAAAGCACTGGGCATGGAATCGGGTGTCATCGCCGATGATTACATCACTGCCTCTTCAGCCTATAATCTCTTAAGTGTTGGACCACAAAGTGCTCGGTTTGTTATGAATTAATTTATTGAATTCTGTAATTTTTATTTAATATAATCTTAAAATACATCTCTCAAGTGATACGCAAGTACTCACTGATATTCTTAAGCACTGTTCCAGTTCTTAAACAGTACTGATATTCTGTAAAAAGTAGAATTGAGTAACTTTTAAATATTTAAAATTCTTCAACATGTACACCCTGCACACCCTGCACACCCCTCTCTATTCTATATTAAATTGTTTTCCAAGTCATTACTGAAATAACTTATTCTCATTAGAAAAAAGACAAATGTCTTCATCAAAATAAAAAGTATAGTAATTAAAGATCAATATTATGTAATACATGAACAACACTATTAAACAGATCATTAAACCTGACGGTAGAGCCAAATGACTGTCAAATAGAAAAAATTGTACATAAAATATAATATTCTGTTCATTATATCAATAGATAAATGTAATTTAGAGAAACATTTTTGCCAAACCAAACAATCTATTTAAGTGATTCATTAAGTTTCAAACGCTAATTATTTTTCGTCTCTCTGTGTGCTGTGCCGTCAAATTATGCGAATCGTTATTTTGCATTAGAAAAAAATCGTTTGTTAACCATCTCTTTGATTATATAAGAGAAAAACTTGTCGTTTAAGTTATGCATAAAAAGTTTGTCATCTCTAACGTTATCTCAAAGCGAACACAACTTTCTCTACCATTCTTTTCGATGCATTTAGACATAAATTCTTGATTACCTAATGCGCCATAAGAGAGGATTTTGGCAGACATGAGAAGAGAGGCTTTAATTTTTGCAAAAACTAAACTAGAGATCCCTTTTCTTAAATATTTCGATACGTTATTTCCATTTGTTCAGTGCATTGTTTGCATCCCTGATTCCACAGCAAAGGAATGCGTTTTTGCATCTTATGTTAGAAAATATTTTCACAGGAAATGACTCGCTATCAGCGAAAAGGGGACTCCAGTTCACGGATTCCATGCTTTAAATTGATATTTTATTTGTATACATAGCTCTTTATAAGCATGTTCTGCCTCTCCTGCATCTCTCATTCCTTTCCCCCTTTCCATTCTTAAACCTCTCTTGTCTTTTGCCTCTTATTTAAGAATTTAATAAAGGGATGCAAATGGGGTGCCAGTAGTCGAGAGACGATATGAAGGATAAGGCCATATAAGAGTGAGATTGTTGTACAGATCATTCATATATTCTAAAAATTTCAATTTTAAAAATAATATTAAAACAAGTTATGTTGTGTTGGATTCTTCTGTTCCCTCTCTCTCTCTCTCTCTCTTTCTATGTGAGAACTAAACTAAGAGGAACTTTATTTTCAGAGTACGGGTTATAAAGAACTTTTCTAAATCATATGTATTATGAATGGGAAGTCAAGAGGAAAATAATTCAAAAACTAATTTAATTTTGTCATACATTAAGTATTTTTCATATTGAATAAGAAGAATATAATATATTTGATATAAACAGAACCCGTAATCGAATGGAAGAATATTTAAGTTATCCTTATATTTATATTACATTTATTAATATTAAATCAACTCTGAATTGTATTATCATTAATATTATATTATATTCTTTACATCATTTCATAATTTTATTTATGAAATTACACATCAAATAAAGAAAAACACTTTAATAAATAGTTGGAAAGAAATAAAAAGAATTATATATATTATAATTTAGAAGTTTGTGATATTTTCTCATTGTTTTACTAATGCATTGCTAACAAATCAATAGTTTAGTTAAGTTCAGTAAAAATATATATAAATCTCAATAGAGTTCTGGAGTTCTTTAACCACGAGTTACCTAAACCGGTGATCGACTGCATATTTAAGGCATAAAATACAGTTATAATAAGTAAATCTTTTGTGTTGTAAGAGATTTTTTGGTTATGTTTCTGTACAACACTGTTGCAGATGTTCTCAAATGCATTAGCATTTCAATGAGAAAACCCGAAAGCAATTCAAAAAGCAATACATGAATTGAATGTACGAAAGAAACAATACTAAAGAATACTAAGAATGCTTTCAAATATGCATTGCTTTATAGTATTGTAGATATAAATAAAGTTTAAAAACTATTCGGAAAAGCTATTCATTAAGAAATCAGTGTTGGAATCAATTGGAATTATTTATCATAAATATCGATATGTTTTGGATTGTCATAAATTAGGAATTCTGATTATACTTTGTATAGATTGTACAGTAGAGAGAGAACAGTTGTATTCCATTTCCTATTCAATGAGATTATGTTTGAATTGATTATTGCGTTTACATTAATAGAACCTAAACTTTATTCTAATGCCTGTGAAAGCTATGCAGAACTGTTGTCAGGCATTATATCTTAACCATAATTCAAATAATTGTGAATAACAGAGCTATTAATTTCTGGCCAAACATAAGACAACAGTTGGATTGAAAAGAGAGAGAAAATCAATATTATATTTGAACAATAAATTATATGCGACGACATATTCCTAGTGAACGAAGAGCTCAACTGAATATTCAAGTGTTTTGCAAACCATTTCTCATCTGATATTCACTCTTTCGTGTGTTTGATGTTTAGGCAAAAATACAGCTTTAGATGAGCACCACTTCCACCAAAAACAGTCGCTTCCCTTCATATAAGCTTATGTATCGCTACTCTTTTGATAATTAATTAAAGTTTAGAACTAATTTAATTGCAATCATCTCTAAAAACTTTATTTTGACTTTTTTGACATTTTTTCAATTTTTCTGTTCATTTGGTTCTCTTATCTCCGCATTCGCACTGTTATTATCATTAAAATGTCATTATTATGATTAATGAGTTAAGTTATAAGACTTCTAATAATTTGTTTTACACTTTGCTCTACTCTATATCAAGATATGACCCCCGGGCAAAGGGGTCGCGAGGGTGTCATCCCTGCTATCGTTGGTTTCTATATGTCTGTAGAGTTCGTAAAAAACCGCTTCGAAATAATTTTTTTCAATAAAACCGACACCCATTGACCTAAGGGTGCAGAAGAGAGAACAACTGCAGACATACCCAGTGAATGTCGCAATGCTTTTCAAATGTTTCTCGTGTTAACACAGAGAAGACGACTTATTCATTTAACTTTTGAGCTGATATTTTCCAATACTTAGCCTCAAAGCCATAGAACATACAGTATATGTAAAGAAGAAGTACCACAACTATTGCACCGAAGCCCATATTGACAGCACAACTAAAGCACTGGATTTTTAATATTTTTGAGGGAACATAACTGCCGACAGCGAAAAAAACTATTAGACAAATAGTGATATTTTGGCAGATGTTATATGAAAAGTGAGAGTAAATTCTCCAAAAATAAAGTTTTTCACTGCCTTATAATGGTATTAAACTAATGAAAAGGGGCTCACATTCGCCCTCATATCGCGAACACCTCTCACTTCTAACCCCCTAATGGGTCCACTTCTCTACTCTACTGTGCCATTAATTTATTGTATTTCCCCTATTATTGTATCAATTTTTATGCATAAGTTTGTCGTCGAATACTTTATTATAAAAAATAGTTTTACATAACTATTCATTAATTATATTGAATAAAACAGTTGAGAACTGCAATTCAAATGTCGCCTCGTTTTAGCGCTTTTATTCTCTCTATTATATTCATAAGTTTTGTGAATAAGAATTATCCATATTTTTGCGCTAAATGTAAATTATATTACATTATTCCTCTCTCCCATGTCTGTCCTGTAAATTAATATACTGTACTTATAAAGTTAGAACATTGAGCTATTGAGTGCCTCCAATTCAAGTTTAGTCAAGTCTAGAGAACATATATTTTAAAATTTTTATTTTTATTTGAGTAGACATGTGTTAATGTGTGTAATATTATATGCTTTCGAGAGACTAAATCACTTTCACTGACATTAAGTTTAGAATAATTTCTTTCAAAATATTAGATAAGATTTAGATATTTTGAAAATGAAAAGTAATATCTATTTTGAATCATATATTAATTTGTCAAACATAGAAAATATTTCTCCAATGAAAAGTTGATTTAAGCTATTTATTTATATTTATTTCCCTTAATTTTATTTTTGATGCTTTCAGTGAAAACTTTGATTAATAGTTTATATCAGACCCGACATAAGGTAAAGATATATCAAAAGAAATTTAGTTTTGCACTAAAATTGAAGAAAATATGTATAAAATTTTGAACAAAATCCAAAAAATATTTTAACCCCTGTGTACTATGACAAATTGTAAGAACGTTCAATTTTATCTGGAAAGGAACTTCATTACAATGTTTTATTTATCAGAAAT
>JAQFXN010000418.1:0-22633 GCA_034693365.1 Liacarus xylariae | reverse complement strand
TGTATTATTAAATACAGTTAAAATTTTATCTGTGCCATACAGAGAACACATTGCATAAAGCAATTTAATTGGTTTTTGTTCATAGTCTGTCATAAGGAATCGATATGTGATTAATAATACTAATCACTTATTATTCAAATGTATAAAAATAATGAAAAATGAAAATTATTATAAAAATATTTCTGTTTATCTATATTTCAAAGTGAATGCAATATTCTTTAAACCAAAATAAATCTCTATTTTTCAAAATAATCTAGTAAGAATCTTATAAAAATCAAAATAACTTATTTAATAGAAATAATTCAAAACAATTAAAAATAATCTTGTTTAAATTAAAAATATTTCGGCCATTCTTCATTTGAATGGAGAAAATAACACAGATAAATAATTTTAATAATCTAACTTGTTTAGTAGGATGATAATTTAATATCAAAGTTAATCAGTAAGATCCTAAGAGTTGTCTTTAAAGCTTATCAAGTAAATAATTACATTTTTATGACCATATTATGTCAAAAATAATAATTTGTAAATGTTTTTCTTTATAATTCTTTAATTTTCAGTGATTGATTTAATGAATAATTCAAGAATTTGTTAAATTACAAACTCAGGAATTTCATACTAAAAAATCATTAAATGTGAGAAATTTTATCACAAGTTATAATCAAAAAGTCAAATAAATTGCTTTATAAACTTTACTGCCTCACATAATTGCGAATTATTAAACTGTACTTAAATTATTAAAGCAATTATAATTTATGTATTAATAAGAAAATAGTGATATTTATAAATTTTGTTTAGAATTAATATTTTTCTTTAAATGAGAAGCAATTAAACCAAAGATATATTTATCTTATGGAAGATTTTGAACATATAAACAAATTATAATATTTATTGTCTACTTTTGTATATAAAAGACCGATATCTTCCAGTTTACGAATTTTTACGAAAGTTTACTTTCTTTCGAATACTAGTATGCCAATTCAATGTCCAAGGCGTTAGAATGACTTTTCCTAAAAATTAGCCAATCCTTTAGACAATATTACATTATAAATATTAATAATTAACTTGTGTCTTGAATATAATTTTATTATTGATTTGAAAAGTAATAGAAAGGATTAACAAACTAATTCCGTAAAAAATGATTAATTATTTGAATAAATTTAATAAAATAAATAATCAAAATATCTTTCTCTAAAGTTGAATAAATATTTTACTAATTTTTTAATTATCTATTGATGTTTTATTTTAATTCAAATAATTAATCATCACTGTTGTCCTGTCGCCTTGCATTTTTCAAGTGACGCAAGATTTTTATGCAGAGGGTACAAAATTTTGTATTAGTATCTTACGATTGTTTTACGGCTTATAAGACATCAAATAAACAAATGATTTAAGTGCTGAAAAATATAGATTCTTTTTGGAAAATAATTGCTTTCAATCCTATATTAAAGACAAGTTTCTTTCAAATATATCTTTAATTAATTATGTTAACTAATTAAATCATCAGGAAACAATATTTCATTTCTAATAATAATAAAAAAAAATAGAAATCTGTTAATAGAAATTATGTTTCAATTTCTTTCATTTTCCCAATCTATGGATTTGATATTTTATATCACTATTGCTGTAGACATTAGAATTTTGCCATCCACAAAATTTGCATACAAATCTTGCGTCACTTGTAAAATACAAGTAAGGCGGACAACAGTGTTTATACGCATTGAATTAGCATACAATATTAAAGAATGACATGACAACAATTTTGAATCCAATGAAATATTACAAGAGCGAGTCAGGGTCAACCGAGACGGGAGGTATGCTAGAATGAAGAAATATGAAAAATGCACAGGGGGAAGGGGAGCAAAAATATATTGGTTTCAAAAAGTCAACATCTATAAGTATCAAATTATTCAACAATATTTATGTCCCAATTGTTTGCATAATTGTTATTATACTACTGTATGCAAAGTTGAGGGAGAGATCTGTTTAGTAATATCTCATATGTATTAAACATTAGTTATTAATTATAGGAATAATTATAAATTATAATAATCAGTCATTTGAGCCCAACTTTATTGGAACTTTGATTCAACACTTGTTTCGTCACTTTATTTGTGAATAATTTGTTTAGTCTTTCAATAATTTCTTCACTTTTTTGTCATTTCTTTTGAAATTCAAAATTTGAATTCAAAACAAAACAAATCTATAATTGAATTGAATTTAATTAATGTTTTATTTTGTGTTTTATTTACAGAAAATATGAATCATTTGAGTGAAAGACACGAATCGGTGAAAGAATGGAAAGGAATGTCATATTTGAGCGATTGTTGTCATCCAATGAGAGGAATATTTTGGGGAAAAGTGTCTGAAATTGAGAAACAATTTGTCGAAAATCTGAAGAAATCGTCGAATCGTTTCAATCAAACGATCGATAAATCAATTGATTATAGAATTAATGAAAGTTTGGATCAAATGATTGATAAAAGCGTTGAAGAAATGGATGAAAAGGTGTCAACAAATGAAAGCCAATTATCGATACAAACGAATGGTTCGATTGAAGACATGAATCAGTTTGTGGTCAATGAAGAAGACATTGGTTTGAATGCAATGAATGGCCAAAACATTGGGATTTCGGCTATAAATCAATTAGCGATCGATCGAAACGAAGAACCAATGGATTCGTCTTTGAATACAATGAATGAAAACCAATTGACAGACAATGTATTGAACAATGAGAACAATACGGATCAGGAGTTCCAACACTTTTATGAACAATATTTGATTAATGACTTCGAAAACATCGAAACCATTGGAGCGAATGGACTCTTGGAATCAAATCACGAGTTTTGGTATAATGTGTTGACTTTAGATCAAGATTTGGATCACATTTTCATATAATGTTTTGAAAAAGTAATTTATATAAACAGTTGAATAGTATTTAAATAATTTATCAAAACTTGTATTCATTTCTTTATTATTTGCTTTTTATAATATAAATAAAAGTCAATATATTTTCTCAGTTTTCCTATTAATAAATCGTTTTGTATTTGTATTCATTTGTATCGATATTTGAATATAATTTTACAATTAGTCCCAACTTTTTGGAAGAAGTATTAAAAAAATGGTAAAAAGTTTAATATACCGTAATATAAGGGTTAGCCAAAGAGGTTTATCAAAATACCTCTTACCGTACTTTCTAAGTCGAAGGTATAAACTTAGCTATCACTGCATAAATATACCGGTCATGTATTTTGGTTAACAAGCGGTAAAATACTTTAAAAACTGATTGTTAATTTTGGTGTAACTGTGCAGTTGATTATAGTCAGATATGGGAAGGGGTTATTGGTTAGAATCCTAGAATATTTGTTTCCAAATTGATTCCTATCTAATCCGGGTCTCATTGCCAATGCTGTACACTATTTTGCGCTTTACTAATATTCAAATAAAACAAGAATTTCAACAAATTGTTGAGAATTTGCGAAAATGTTTTACACATTGATTGCCATCTGTTGTCAACACATTTAGTGCTGAAGTGAATCAGCATTTATTGGAAATACAAACACAAATAGATTTGAATTCAATTAAACTTCAGTTCAATTATTAAACTATTTCTGCAATTAATAAAGCATTCATTAAAGCCTTGAATCAGTAGTTCATTGAGAATGTCTGGAGTGGTTAGACCTCAACGGATAGACGTAAACGAATACCTCCGACAACAGCAGCAAAAGCCAGAGAACGCGGCACTAATCGAGTGGTGGACAGAGTTTGAGACCTTATATACCAAGAGATTATGGCATCAGTTGACCAAAAAAGTGTACGAATTTGTCCGAACGGCTCAATTCCCACATCTCCTCGAACTCTACGACCACTTCATCGCCGATTTCGAGACCAAAATCAATGGATTGACTCTAATCGAGATCTGCGGTCATGTCTTGCAACAGATCCCTAAACACGAGTCGAGAGTGGAGTTCATCACTCGAATGAAGGACAAAGTGAAGGCCAACAGAGAGGCAGTGATTCTCTGCAATATATTTTTGGGACAATCGATGCTTTCGGAGAAGGATTTAAAAGGCGTTAAAGACATTATCGAAGAGACCAATGCTTTGATCGAAGAGGAGACGGGCGTTACGTCTGTCCACTCGCGGTACTATCGGCTGTCGAGTGAATACCACCAGAAAGTGGGCAATCATTGCGAGTATTATAGAGAAGCGCTCAGATACCTGGGCTGTCAGACGGCCGCAGACGTCGAGGACCCGGAAACACAGGCGCAGCGGGCGTTCACACTGTCATTAGCAGCCATTTTGGGCGATTCGATATTCAATTTCGGCGAACTATTACAGCACCCGATCATTGACGCCATGAAACCAGAGAACCGGTATATGAAAGACCTGTTGTTTGCATTCAATAGCGGAGATCTCGGCAAATATGAACAGTTGAAGAGCCAGTGGTTAAAACAGCCCGACTTAGCCAAACACGAGAGAGAAATGCTTCAAAAGATATGTCTTCTGTCGCTAATGGAAATGACGTTCAACTCATCCAATGGTATAATAAGTTTCGGAGAAATTGCAAAACAAACTCGTCTTCCGCTCAATGAAATCGAACTTTTGGTTATGAAAGCCCTGTCTCTCGGCTTAGTTAAGGGCACTATCGATGAAGTGGATCAAACTGTCCACTTGTCATGGGTTCAGCCCAGGGTTCTCGACAAGAAACAGATCGATTCGATGCGCACACGACTCGATGTCTGGTTTAAAGATATTAATCGAATCGAAAAATTATTGGAAAACAGAGCCCAAGAGATCATTAATTGATTCAAACCTAATATTAATTTCTTATTAAAAAATTTTCAAATTATAATTTTTACTGATTTTCCTTACGTTTTGTCATTAATTCTTTAGAATTTATAACTTAATTGCATTCAAATAAATACTTGTGTTTCGGAACTATTAATACAGAATAAATAGAAATATATTTATTCTTCAAAAATCCCTCTATTTATTGATGATTAGCCCCGTTATTGTCGCACCGAAACAGATTCTACTAAACCGTAAGAGTTCACTGCCATAGCTTTAGTATAAATCTATGCATTTTTGCAACATTTGTTTTACACCGGGAAGTCTGGTGTCGTATAGTCGACACAAAAACTGCTATATTTTAGGCGTCAATAACACTACCGGTAATAGCCTATCATATCATAGCTCTCCCCAACGCATCACTTGCCCACTACTGTCAACCCTCCTGGAGGGTCGGGACAGGGCATGACAGGCGCCTCAAAACTTTTTGAGTCAAGAGTTAAATTAGAAACAAATGTAGCAATTGTTGGAGTAATTCCTAGAATAGGACTGAACTGAACTCTTAGGTTTGGCACAATCTGGTTCAGTGACCCAAACCACTGCTATTTGTCTAATAATTAGTGTTTTTATGGCTTTAATGTTTGGGTCAAATAGTTTTAAAACACATTTCTATTTTAATTATAAAATTAAGTGCAGTTTTGAGTTTTCATTTATGTTTTAATTATTTAAAAATCAATAATTCATAGAAATGTTTCAATAAATTCGAAACTCAATTACAATTCAATCGATAAAACTTTTTTAGAGATTATAATTAATTTGTTCACCACTTGGAGTATTAGAGCGCAAACACCAACCCTTAAGAGAGCATTCATACAAAACGTGGTCTTGAGATACAAATTGAATGACACCTAAACATAAAAACCCAAATAAACAAAACAGAAAAATATAATATTTATCCCAAAGAAAGTGTAAATCAATTAATAAAAACAGATATTATTCCCAAAATTATTGCATAAATAAAATTAAATTAAAATTCCCATTAATTTTATAGCAATTTATGGACTGATTTACAACTTCTGAAACACTCCCTAAACAGCAAACAAAGTGACTGTAATTTGTGGTCAATATTAGAGCAGAGAGTCTATCGGTTGAACACAAAGGTTTGTGCATTTGTTGTGCATTAATACAAAGTGTTTGTCTGGCAATGCATTGACTGAATGGCTTTGTCTGTGAAAATGGCCGAAACTAATGAAATTGATTTATATGCAGACGATTTGGGAGAGGAGTTCAATCAGGTATTCAACACTTGATTCAATGCAATGTTAATTATTTGTAATTTATTTATTAAACACTATTTGTCTCAATAGACAACCAATTGGTGTCTAATTATAACTACAGATTGTATTGACTTTTAATAACTAATAACACGTTTTGTATCTGTTTTTTCCGTACAATTGTTGTCAAACTTTTGTTGACTTTCATTCAATACAATTGAATGACATTTAATGGCTTTAATAGCAATAACTTTCTGAGTGTTTGTCTGTTTTTCTCTTCACTCACTCTTTTCACCTCTTGTTTTGTATTGACTTTTAATGACTGTATTTATTATTTTTATTTTAGTTTATATTATATTTCAATAAAACAAAACATCATTTGATTCTTACGTTTTATTATTTGATTTAAATAACTGTAAAAATTGTTTGAATGACTGAAACCAAACAAATAATAAACTAATAAAACAATAATTTTTATCAATTGTTTTATTGATTTTTCTTTTGAATTGAGTTTTTGAACTAAACTAATGTATTGTAAGATTAAAAACGTATTGAAAATAGTATTAATTGTTTGAATGAATGAAAAATTAAGACTTTTTTTTGTTAATTACAGGAAAACGATTACAACGAGACGGGACTCGACTTATACGACGATGTGATTACACCCTCGGCTAATATAAAACGAGGCGACGATGAAGACTATGGTCTTCCCGAAGGCAATGGGACTGTACATCACGTTAACAGTAATGACGCCGGAGGTGATGGAGTGGGCATTGGAGGCGGTGGTGGACCGCCGTCTAAGAAAATAGGACTCTATGTCGGCAACTTGTCGTGGGTAAGGCATACATACATACATGCATTGTCTCATTTAGTCCCAACTCTGTGTCGGAATAGTTGTCTGTAGAAAAGGCCAAATATTCTCTTTTGACGAGTTGTTAGTTAGAACTGCTTTAATAACCATTAAATAGTCCACAAATTAAGTACAACTGCTATTGTAAAAACCTCTTTTAGTTTATAGCTCATATACCTGTCCTAAACTTTTATTTTGTATTTTTATTCATAACTTTTATGATCTGTTTAGTGGACTACAGATCAAGACGTGACGGACGCTATACTCGATTTGGGAATCAATGATATATTTGAAGTAAAGTTCTTCGAAAATCGAGCAAATGGTCAGTCGAAAGGGTTTTGTGTCGTAACTCTTGGTTCAGACAACTCTGTGCGGACTGTAATGGAAAAACTGCCGAAAAAGTATTTTTGATTTCATTAAATATTTTTAGAAATAAAATGGATTTTAATATATTTGTTATAATTTTAAGTGAAATTCATGCCCAGAATCCAGTGGTCACTCCATGTAATCGTCAAAATCTGAATCATTTTGAAATGCAGTCAAGAAAGACTGCACCGGGAGGTCCAGGCGGTGGACCCCAACACGTGGGTGGACAACAAAATTTTCCGAATCCAAATCGCGGAGGTTTTGGTGGTCCGCCTCCGAGTGGAGGAATGCGTCCGCCGCTAATCCAACGTCCAGTTCGTCCAAATGGACCACTAATTCCTGGTCAGCCCCGGATGGGAATGCCTCACCAGGGGATGCCCTTCGGTGCCGGTCAACCCCAGTGGGGACCGGGAGGTATGGGCCCTAACGCACCGCCGAGACCACCCGCACCCATACATCCGGGAGCGCCGCCAGGAATGGGAAATATGCCGTTAATGCGATTACCGCCACAACCAAATCGAGGACCGGTTCCACAACAGCCTCTACTTCGAGGGCCGAGTACTCAAAACGATCCGCGAACTCAAATGTCTCATTCGGGACAACCTATGCCTGAGTGGGCCAATGACCACAATCCTCACCCTCACGGCCCACCCGGTCCACAGAATATGGTACTCCAACAACCGGGTCAGCCACAGCCCAACCAACAAATGCCGCCAAGAGTTCCAAACAATGAATTCACAGGTTTTTTCTGAGTTTTTAAATTATATTACCCTAAGTTCCTGTCTATTAGCCGCGGCTTATATAAAGAAAAAATGAAAAAAACATTCCGCTTATACACGGAATCTATTTATTAAAAAATATATAAATTATTATTACATTTTTGAAATTTGTTAAATCATTAAAAACTATCAAATCCTTTATCTGATTGTATATTAAAAAGTTTGAACAATAGCTATAATTTACATGAATTTGAGAATCGATTTCATCATCAGATGTGTTATCACTTTCATTGGAAAAATGTCAGGGAAGGGGATATTTTTGACTGTGAATTGGCTAATATGCCAAATTTTGGAAAAGGGTATTTCGCAATCTTGAAATTCACATACAATTTAATTATAAATGACTAAATTTAACAGAATTTTGACGAATTAAACAGAATATTCCAAAACCTATATTCAATTTTTAAGAATCTGCAGAACTAACCAGAAACTACGCCTATTATTAGTTATAAATTACCCGGCTTATACATGGGTATCTGTATCTGGGTGTCCGGCCTATCTGTAGTTACATTTTTATTTTAGAAATTCTTATAATTTATTGACCCCCGGCTTATAGACAGGAACTTAGGATATATTAAATTTAATCCTTATTTCCAATTCTTGAATAACAATTGTATTCTTAGGTCCCGTTCCAGGAATGCCACCCGTGGGCGGTCCACACGGAGGTCCAGCGCCACACGTGAATCCAGCCTTCTTTCAGGCACAACACCACTCGGGTTTGGCCCCACAACAACCCACTGACCAATTTGGTAATCGTTTACCACCCGGTGCTGTCCAGTACGGTCACGGAGACTATCGCGGCGGTCCAGTGCCAGGTATGGACGTTCCCGTCCCTCTGCAGATGAGCGAACAGGAGTTCGAAGAAATTATGTCTAAGAATCGCACCGTTTCGAGCTCTGCCATCGCTCGGGCAGTTACCGACGCCTCTTCTGGTAATAAACCATTTTATGATACTTTAATTGAATTAATTTAAAGTTGAATTAAAATTATATACAATTTATGTCAAACCAAAAGATATATTTGAATCATATGTAAGAATTATTTGACTTATTTCAGGTGACTTTCCGGCCGCTATTGAAACCCTTGTGACCGCTATATCACTAATAAAACAGTCGAAAGTGGCGAACGACGAGCGCTGCAAAATACTGATCAGTTCACTACAGGACACACTCCACGGCATCGAAACCAAATCCTACAGCAATTCCTCTTCGCGTAAAGACAGACCCCGTTCTCGGGAACGATCGCGTGAGCGGTCGTCGCGACGCGAAAAGTCCAGAAGAGAGCGATCGCGAAGTCGGGAACGAGACTACAGAGACAGGAGTCGAGACCGCTATCACGATTCGGACAGATATCACGAGACGGAGAGATATCGCGAGAAAGATCGCGAACGGGAAAGAGACCATCGAAGTAGTCGTCATTAGAGTTGTTGTTGTGAACAGAAGTGACGGTAATTATGCCGAACCGGTAAGAGATATCTAATTCTCTGTCAGTTCTCTTTTATTTATCTAATAATCAAAAAACATTTTTCATTAGTTTTTATTGTATTTTCTTATAATTGAGTAATTGATTGTTGACTTAATCGCTGCGTTTGTTTTCTCTCACGTTTCAGTGCACTCTTGTGTTGACACAAACACTAGAATCAGAACCAAAAATATATTCTACTATTCATTCTTCATAAACCAAAATACAGACCACAGAAAACCGTTTGTTGTGTTTATCGGTCTCTGTTGTTGTTATTATTATTGATTATAAATCGCACACAAAGTTCTCGAATCAATAGTCGATTTAAATGATTAAATAATAAATATTTTGATAATTAATTTTTAAAACAATTTATACAAAATCATGAATTAATTTGAATTTTATTAATTCATAATTTTCTTCATCAATAACTTTGTTATAGTTTTTTTTAAATATAATTTTTAATAGTTTTCTCATTTAATGCTATAATTATTCATAAATTCTTAATTTATTTTTTTCATAATTTTATAAATTATTTGAAAAAATTCATTGAAATTCAATTCTACAAAAAACAAAGTTGTGATAAAACAAAATATAATTTTTAAGAAAATTCTACGAAAAAAATGTAAATAATTTAGATTTAAATCTAAAAAAAATCTCAATTTCGATAAGAATTTTTCATTTTGTGATATATTTTAAAATTAATATTTAAATTATTTTTTAAACAAATTGAGTCCATTGTTCTGAAAATAACTGAATTTTTATGATAAATAATTTGTTTTGCATTCAAATGTAAGTCAGATTTGAAATGATATTTAATAGTAATTTAGATTTGATTGTAAATGATTGGACAAAAATATTTTTTTGAATTACCAGACAATTGGTGTCATTATTACACTTTTTTATAGATTAGATGTCATTTCATTGTGTGTACAAAAATACATAAGTTTTTATTCAAATTTTTTTGCTACAAATGCCGTATTTTGAACACAAAAATATCAAAAGCATTCAAAGTTTTTTCATTGAAAGATGAAAACTATATTAACAAAAACCTATTGCTGCGAATGTGTATAAAACAATTGAATTAATCATTACATTTAAAGCTATCAATCGATTAATTCCTATTTTACATTAATATAATTAATGAATACTTTTTTTGTTCAAATACTTAAATGCAATTCAAATGTAATAATAATATTTCTCTCAATTCATTTGTCTTAATAATCGTCTAATAATTTAATTTTAAGGTTCAAAATAATGTCTGTTATTATTCTGTGTATTATTTTTAAAAAAAACATCACTTAATTTATTTTTTTATTAATTAATTAACTTTTCAATTGTGTTGAGTTAAGGATTTTAGGGATTGTATGGCATGTAATGAAAAATATTTATTTTTTTAAAATTAATTTTTGATCACTTTATTAATTTCAAAAGTGATTTTTAAACAAATCTAGTCTTTAATTAATTGTCATTTGTTTGTAATTTTTTATCAACTTTTGTACTATTAATTGCTCAAAGGGTTTATCTTTAAATTTCTTTGTTTTTTCATTTTTATCTTATTGTCTAAAACTTTATTATTAAAAAATAGTATTTAATTTTAGAATTTATTACAAATTCAAACAAGTTGTACAAAAAATAATAATAATTGTTCTGTTAATCAGAATCTCAGGGCTTTTGATCTCTTAATATATATATTTTTTTTATTTAAATATAATTTATTTATTTAATTAGTTTTAATTTAATTTTTAAAAATAATAACTTAATTATTCTTATTTTTAAATCTAATTTTTTTTAAACTAATTTTTTGTCTTTTTATTTGCAACTTTTTGTATTAATTTATTAGTCTTTTTTGATACATAAAACTTCTGATATATTTTTCAAATTAACGCAAATTTGAGTTTTTATTTTATTTTTAATAGTTTTTTATAAATTTTATATTTAATTTTAGAGTTTATAAAAAAAAACACGAATTATAATATGTCTATTATTGTGATATTGAAAAACAATTTGTGATTTCTTTTTAATTATAAGATTTAGAGTAAACTTATTTTTAAAAATAATATAATAATAGATTTGAAATATGTTATCGAAATATCGAATATTTTCAAATCCAAAAAACGAAAGTTTTTTAAGATTTTTTGTATTTATCTATTATATAGAAATTGTATGAATATTCCAACAATTTTTTTATTCTATGATTTTATAGGACTTTAAAAAACTTGATGTCATTATTTGATTGAAGACAAAACACATCCATAAATAAACACAAATTTAATAACTATTTGGCATTTTGTCTCACATTAACTCAACAAATGGTAATTATTATTATGTAATCGATTATTAATACTAAGAAAATAAATCAAATAAATTTTGTCCTTTTCTTTGATCATCGAAGACAACCAATTATTATAATTATTTTTTAGTAATTCTTACTATTTATTCAAATATGATATAAAATTCAATTAAAAAAAATTTTGAAATCCATATCCTCTCTAATGATATTTATTATTCATTTATTTTTCATTTAATTTAATGATAATTTTCGCCACTTTTGCGATAATCGAAAGTTTATTAAAAAGACTACTATTTTTTATTTTAACTCAAATAATATATAATCCATGTATTTATAGGCAATTTTTCTCTATCACTCGCTTTGATTGTATTTAACGAAGTGTTAATTCAATTTCTCTCATTTTTTGAATAAATTATGTTTTCAAGTCTTAAAATCATTAAAGATTTTTTTTTTGCAGAAAAAAAGTTTTATTTAGTTGTTCTTTGTATTGAATTTATAAATTATAAACAAAACTTATAATTTGTACCGTAAGACCAGAAATCTGTGTTTTAGGACATTAAGTCTGTTATAGTTTAGTGACTTTTGTGTCAAATTTAAAAATCGTGACCAAACCATCAAAATTGTGGAGACGTTTTAACTAATATCACAACTGGAAGAGGACATCAAAAATTTAACAAATAAAGTAATTTTTTGGAAATTCTTTTATTTTTTATATTAAATTTTAATTTATTTTTAAAATCTTTTTTATGTCTAGAATTCAATCATTTTTATTGGAAATCCTATGAATTATAAATAATTGTCAAAAATTGCATTCAACAACAAAATTACGTTTTCCGTTGTCTACTATTGGCCACACATATCGAGTATTTGGCAAAACATAAAAATACATAATTCAATGCCTGTTAAAGAAGAATTCAAAGCTTTTAAAATCAATTTTTCACATATTTTTATTTAGTTTATTATCAAATAAAGTAATATTTTTTCGCATTTCGTTTCAAATATTAAATTTTTCTATAAAACAACAAAAAATTCACATAAACTTAATAATAATTAATAATAAAAAAGTCGAAATCAGTTTCTGTGCACCGAAATTAAAAAATATAATTACAAACAAATAATATAATTAGTATTTATATTATTATAATTTATATATAATTAAAAACTATATTCTGTTAAATAGTTTTTCTCTTTTATTGTTCTTAAAAATCGGACGGATTTTATCGATAGCTTCGTATCTATTATTTAAAAACAGAATTTTCAGTTTTATTTTTATTCATCGAATTCATGGATGAGTTGTTTTTTATTTTATCGAATCATTTGTCACACTTTCGGTAAAATTCGAGTTTATATTCGATATACGAGGTTCCGCTTTGAGATTCGGGTAGAGGACAGGGCTATCGAAACATAAAAATGAAATAATTAATCAAATAATGCGAAAAATATATTTAAATATCGAAATACTGACCGAATCGTAGACCGAATCGCGAGAAAGTATGCGAAACATAAAAGTGCTTCTCATATATAAACCAATAGGTATTCGCCAATTAGGGGTCATTTCTGGCACTAGTATGTGGTCAGTAGATCTGTGATAAGATTGGGGCACATTATCTACCCCGTCGTGTGCGGTGGGACAGGACGTAGGCTTGTGCTTGACCTCACAGTGATCTACTTTCATGTTTTGGTTTAGACTGAAAGACACAAAACAAATCGATTAAAACTTATGAACAATTTGATTGTTTAGAGAATGTACTGTCGCTCTGATCTCTGCTTACCTGAACTGAAGGGTCACGTATTCGAGTTCCATGTATTTGCTCAGAGGTATGAGATAATTGAATTTGGGTCCACTCCCTTGCATGCACTGCAATGTATTGCAATACTGGCGCCCAATGGTTGCGTTCAGTTCAATCAGTTTAATCATATCAACAGATTTGGACAAATCTTTTTGGGGCTGTTTATTGAATACCGACTCCTTTTGGTTCGGTTCACTTGTTTCACGTTTTTCACGCGACAACTCTTCAGATTTTGGATATTCGTTCTGACTTTGGAGGTCTACCGAACCGTATTTGATGGCAAACGACTCGTCCGCACGCTTTTTGGCGTCGATTGTGTCCGGAGTTCGGGTGTAGTTGTGATTAATACTAGTGGTGGGGTCACTGTCCACCTCTCTGTTCAATAAGTTTGGATGATTGGAGTCACCGTTGGCCGTCTCGGGTATGAATCGTGTTTTGTACGGGTCCTCAATGTCGTGACTCAATGTACTGGTCTTTGGATCCGTTGTCTTAATGTTTGGCAAATTGTTTGCCGACATTTGAGTCATTATATTATAACTATTGGCAAAACTCTGACTCCAATATGGAGTGGATTTTGTGGCCAACATATCTGGTGGTGAGGGCTGTGTAGATGTGCTACTCCTTCGTGTCTGTAGTCCACTATCACTACAACAGTGTGTCGGACACGAAGGTATGACTGTATTCATATCCAAACAACTGTACGGAACGCCCAGAACTTGAGGTTTGAGTATTGGTATTGATGTCGGCCTAAGTCGAGTCGAAGAAGACGTCGTATGACTCGAGTGAATACCGCTTTGCGTCTTATCTGTTCTCACAATTAATAATACAAAAGAATTGAATATAAAATAAATATTTGAATGAAGTGTTTGTTTAATCCAATCAATTCTGACCTCTATTTGGATTATATTGTTTATCAGTTGATTGAAATATTGACTGCGGGTCGTGATATGTGATGGGAGTGACAGATGGACGAGGATATGGATTATATACAGAACTTTGATGATCGATATTAGTAGTGCTATAACTGAATGGATTTGATTTCTGTGGGATGTGTTCTAATGGCGACGGCATCTGATGTCTGCGATGGTATTCGAGTATATATAGGGTTGCAATCGATGCCAGACTGTGGACAAACACAATGACAAATCAATTATCATTAATATTGCATTTATTTTTTAGTCTATCTATAAGTAATCCAATTATTTGAGAAATAGAAAGAAAATTATTGAATTTAAGGTTTTGCTGTTTTGAGAGCACATATTCACAAACTGTAAGCATAGCTCACATTTGAGAAAAACTTGATATTTTAAAAATTAAGGTTTAATTGGATTAATTTAAATGTTTAGAGAAATGTTGAAAAGTATGCAAAAACTTTTTTAGTATAAAATTCTTGGACATTACGGTACATCTTATGAAAAGTGAATAATACTAACCAAAAGGCCATAATTAATACTAAAATCATGATAATTGATTGGATGAATTTGTTTGTGCAAAATGTGGGCATTGATGAGACACTATTGTGTCGGCGACTGTGGTGTCGATTACAGGTCCGGCGGACATAACTTGGAGTTAAAAAATTGAAATAAAATGAATATTGATTTCGAAAAATCTATATAAAAGTGTGAAATCAATTGCAACAAAAAGGAGATATACTTTGAATTACAGGTAACAGTACTTCCACTGGCGATACTGGAAGTGGAGATAACGCTTTTGATTGAATCAAATCGATTGAATTTATTTAATTTATTGTTCATTCGTTCCAATTCATCGATTCTGGTCTCGAGATTATCGGTCACTTTACACAACTCCTTAACTGCGCCGACGTTTTCCATAAAAATTCTGTCTTTATTCACGACTAAAAAATTCTCAATAGTCTCGCCGTCGGGAAGGACCACATCTCCGGTCTCTTTGACTGCGTCGGGCAGTATCTGTTGTACTTCTTGTGCTAAAACACCCGTACCGTTGATTTCATTGTCGGTTAGTCCTACCTCTTTGGCGAACTTGGGTTTGAACTGATACCTAACGATTCTCATGTTCTGCACATTCTTCAGCTGCTCTTTTGTGTCCAACTCTTCGATATTAGTCTTAGCTCTGGAGTCCGAGGGCTGGATTATATGACCCGTCACTTTGACATTGCCATAAACTACCAGTGATTCGTCGGGTCGGTCTGTGTTGACGCCTACCCTTCCCGCGTGGTATATGGACTCAGGCGAGTGTCCCTTTTGCCACGAAAGCTCTATATCGTTCTCGAATTGGCCCGGATTTGATGCCTAAATGCCATTAAAAAACAATTAATATTTCAAACTATTTTGAGATTTTTATTGAAATAATTTCATTTGATTTGTTGTGTGGTTTTGATTACAGACCCGAACAATAATACGTTCCGATGCGTGAGCTATGATCTGATAGGACTGATCGCCGACGTGTGCGTGAAGTGCGACCACTAAATAGAAGTATCTCTGATCCGGATTTGGTTTTCCCTTTTTCCTCATATTATTAGATGTGGTTTCGCTGAAATGCAATCGACCGACCGTTGTCTTTGAGACCTGTTCTGGACTCAGTTCCACTCTATTGGCGTATAATTGAAACAGATTTTTAAAAAGAGTTCAAAACATTATTCAAGAATCAGAATAAGACAATGGAATGGAAGGCATACAAAACGGGATGAAATGCTTTTTTGCTTCTGTCACTTTGGGACTGTTCCACTTTAATGGTCTGAGTCGGCGATTCCACTTTAACGCCATAGAAATGGAGATAAAAGTTATCGACTTTTTTGATTCCTTCCTGTGTTTTAACAAACACTGGTTCGCCAATGGGTTGGATGTGAACAGTGACCTGAAAGTGGTTTTTCTTCTGACAGACGAACGCGTCGTCAGCGTTACTGAAATTGAATCCCTTGTCGGCGTCGACCCTATAATTGGGCGGAGGTCTACACCAAACAAATAGTTATACTAATTATTTTTTAAAATTTATTTTATTAACAAAAACTTACAATTCTTTGAGAGTAGAGTCACATAATATACAAATAATATTTGGATTTTGTTGAAAGAGTTGAAAACGAATGCACTGATAGACAGAGTCCAGATATAACTGTCCGTCCGGTCCGTAATCGAAGTACTCTTCATCGCCCGGTATTATCATCGAAGTGGTTGTGTGCAGATTATTGTTCGACGAATTAGGTTCGGGTGAGAGACCGTCCGGTTCTTGTTTGATGTGAACGACCCCTCCATTCATCAGATTTGCATTATTGGTGTTCTGTTTGCCAGAAATTTTACGCTTTTTGCTCTGTTGTTGACTATGTTGTTGGTTTTGTTGTTCGGGTGAACTAATGCACTCACAGGCGGCCAAATAGTCCTCATTAGTGCCGTATAGGGTTGTGAGATGACCAGTGGCCGGAGAGATTATACCTGTGGGCGCCGGTGTTGCCTGAATGCCCAGTGGACCCGGAATTGGCACCATTTGGTTAATGGGCGGAACTTCTTGTGGAATGAGTGTAATGGGATGGGAATGCATGGACTGGAGCTGACTTAATGCCTGCTGTGGCTATGGATTGATTCAAATTTTAAGCTACTTTAGTTTTATAGTTCATAATAGGAAAAAATGTCTAAATTTTCGAAAACTTATTTTAGATTTAATTTCATTTATTTAATATTTCAAAAAAAGTAATTTTATGAATGCATTGCTTTACCGAATGATGCGGTGGTGTAATCGTCAAAGTGGTCTCATTTGGTGGTAATAGTGTTTTAAGTGGATTATGATTTAGAGGTGAATTATAGTTAATAAACTGTTTCATGCCTTCAACCCCTTGTCCTAACATTACGTCTGAAGGATTAGTTGGTTGTGTTTGAACACTGTTTACAAGTTTGTCGTCATTTAATGGCGAGAAAGGAGGTTCTGAACCAGAATCTGGTGGTGAATCAGGCAAGTGATGCCTCGGCTGACCGTTACTGTGCTGCTGACCGTTATTCCGCGCTGTCTGACCCTTATAGCCGATGTGGGTTATGGTCACAGAGTTATTGGGCGGCGGATGGACTGTAACTGTTTGGCGAAGATGTGGATGAGTTGGGTTAGGGATGGGTTGTGTGACAAGTGATGGCGTTTGTGATATATTTGATTGTCTCGTTTGAGATTTGGGCGATTTATTGCTAACGTTTGCGTTATTCACTGCTAGTGTGACAGTAGTTGTAGTTCTGGGCGCTGGTGTCGGTCCCGGAACTGTTGGCTGACCAGCAATTAACAGGTGCAGTGGTTGTGGATGTGGTGTCGATTGGCTTTGATTTGCAGATACTTTGATTGCACTCCGAGGCGTTTCCTCGAGTCTTACTGTGAGATCACTACTAACTAAAGCCTCTTGAAAGTAGCTGTTAATGCAAAGGGTTTAACACAATTAGTAATTGAAATTATGTTCATTTCTCTTCTGAATATAACTATATTTGTTGTGATTATTATAAACAATGATTATTCAGAAAATTTTTGTTAACCATTAGATCTGTTTTAGACAAAGTTGTTATCGATTTAGACATTTTTTTTGACAAATTTAGCAAATATTTGAATTAGTTATGCATTAAAATCTATGCCATTTAGAAAAAAGTGGCTTTTTCATTATTTTTGTGAATGTGTTTCAGTGTTCAAGAAATTATTTGGCGATTTAATTGTTGATATCGATTAAAAATAATTGATATATTAATAAATTAATGATCGATTGGTTGACTAATTCACTATTGATTTGCCACTATTTCTTGAATCAATTGTCAGAAACAAAAGATATTAATCAATACATTACATAAGTTTTCCTAAATTTCTAAATCGAGACAATTTTAAATTTAAGCCTTTTGTAAAATAATTTGTTAGGATTTTACTTTATGTAAGATTCAAAATCTTAATTCTTTACATAACATTGACATAAATTTTACGATTCATTGAAATTTATTAGCTTTGAATTTGAAATATAGCTTAAATTGAATTTTAACGTAATTCAAAAATTAAAATATCAATTAACAGATTTTCAAGTTATTGATAGAATTGGTTCGAACTTCGAATAAAACAAATAAATTTTTCAATCAAATGATATCAAGTTTTTATATTTGTTTATTTTGACAGACATTAATCGATAACAGAAAGTAATTTCAATTTAAAGTGTAATTAATGAACTAAATCGTTGACAAATCATTTTTAAAAATAAAACAATTAAAATGTCAAAAAAATCAATGTCAGAGTAATTAAAGGTCAATAATGTTCATACTGTTGGTTAAGCTAATGGTTAAATGAAAATATTTTGTTAATTTCACTAATTTTCACTTTTCAGAAATGTTTACAAATCACTTTTGCGGAATGCGGAAGGTTTATATAGGATAGGTATCATAAATCTCAATTTTCTAATACCGATTCCTTTATTTTCATCAGATTTTAAAGAATATTATAAATGAGCCTAGATGATATTCAAGAG
The DNA here is from genome assembly GCA_034693365.1 of Liacarus xylariae. Taxonomy (NCBI): domain Eukaryota; kingdom Metazoa; phylum Arthropoda; class Arachnida; order Sarcoptiformes; family Liacaridae; genus Liacarus; species Liacarus xylariae. The sequence goes on along the minus strand of JAQFXN010000418.1, from coordinate 3,584 downwards.
TACGGTATAGAAGCAGTAAATATAATTGAGATTATAAATTGAAAATATCCTTTCAAACTATTCCGAAAATTAAATCTATGATTCAATTATAATAAGAGTTAACTTATAAAATATATGCAATAAAAGTATGAAAGTATGATTGAAATTCAGGGATGTGGAAAGGGGGGGTCCAGCCTGGAATACCGCCTAGCGTTTTTGTCAGGTACTCCTATAGGCTCTCCGCGAGGTACCCCTCCCCCCTAAGCAAATTTTTAGGAAACGGCGCCGAAATTTAAGAATTTTTCGTAAAATTAATTTATACTAATTAATCAGTAATATTTAATGCTTTGCAGTGCAGTTGTAGTATAAACCACTCAATAAACTCGTTTTGAGCACAATTATGATGGTTTTCATGTGTTTCGTACTAAAAAAAGCTATAAATTACCATCTTTTTAGCAATATTTTTGGCAGTTTAAGTAGTTTTATATTAAAAACCATAAATAAACTAATTTTGAGCGTTAAAAACACCCTTTTTGAACCCCCCTAGCCAAAATTTGGCAAAATCCGTCATTTTACCCTCCCTTAGATCCTCTCCTATGTCCTCCCGAGAAAAATATCCCCTCCCCCTAGCGTTTTGGGCCTTCCACATCCCTGATTGAAATTAAAATATAATCCAAACTAACTTATGTTTATTATACCTAATATAATATCGTAAACAATTATCTGCAGTCATTTATTCTAATTTAATATATTGTATAAAACTTTTATCAGGAATACTATAGTCTAAAAACCGAGATTTTGCAAAATACCCTCCTGACATTTTGCACAATAGGCAAAAATATTTTTACCTTACTCCCCTTTGCATTTTTCATAATTTGGAATTTTGTATACCCTTTGACTTTTTAAGAAAATCTTCTCAAAATACCTCAACCCATACCACCACCCCCCCCCCCTCCCCTGACTCGGCTGATCTTGGCTACTCCTGGCATTATTCTATTGTATAATAAACCACTTCTAACACATCAATAAAGTATAGGAATATTATTTATAGCAGTCAGTCATATGAAAACATCATTCTATACTCTCACGAGTCATGATTTTTGAATAAAACTTTCTAAACAAGGCTCATATCTCTTCTAATGGGAAAAACACGATAAATCATTATAATTTCAAAACTCAACAGTTTTTCAACAAAAATAATTCCATTTGTAGTCTGAATATGAAATAATAAGATGAGAATATTCACACCAAATGACCATTTAATGAATTTGAATGTCGACAACAAAATTATTATATTTAGTTATTTAATGGTAACACAAAAAAATATTACATATAATGAAATAAAATGAGATAAAAAAATAGATAAAAGAGAATGAATTACAAAAAACTGAATCACTTGTGGGAGATATCGCTTGCGATATATATTTTGGCAAAAGAATCTCTATTTTTAATCATTATTTTTCATGAAATATAATCCAAACAAAATTTGTTTTAATTATCAATCATTTCGATCGATAGAAAAAATACAATACATATAAAAAACATTTTCTCTATAAAAAAAATATAATGAATAAAAACTTTAATTATTAAAGTAAAAGTAAAAAATAAATATAAAATACAATTTCTGTACAAAAAAAAACAATTTTAAATATCAATAATGAAAACTAATATAAGATTTTTCAATTGAAAAAAATAAGATATAAAACCTTTTCAAAACAAACTTTGTACAACTTTTTCCTTCTTTTGAAAGACAGACAAATTGGGCTCATTTTTTGCTATAACCGAAAGAGTCAATGGCTTACCTTATTTTACTGAATAATCTTTTTTCTCTCTCTTTTCTACTTAATTCTTATCGTTATTTTAGTAGTGATTATCACACAATAAGTATTGTATCACAATTAGGGCGTGAATTTAAGTGAGTGAATCAATTCTACTGTAATGTTCAAACAAATTCATCTCTTGAGCAACAAATTAATTTTTTCTTCTTATTTCTCTTTTTTTTCTTCGCTTAATATTTATTGAAACTAAGTTTTAAGAAAATTATTTCTTTTTATTTTCTAATATAACTTATTAACGGCTCTCTCTCTCCTCTTCCCCTCCTTCTCCTTATATAACTAACTACACCCTAAAGAATAGCATTGAAAGCATTTTTTGAGAAAAAAAAATGAAATACTGAATACAAAAATCTTTAGAAAAACATTTTTACTGTTTTTTGTGGCAAATTTATGGGTAAATATTGATTCGAAATATAACGGAATATATATTTCTATACAAAATAGTTATTCAAAATCAAAGGTCTCTTCTATTCTCTATTCAATCCTTATTTAATATAAGTTTATTTAATTACAAATATTGGAAATAAATTCTATTGAAAATCATTTCATATTTTAATAGAAGTTTTTATTTTCTGTTTGGATAGCCTTTTCACTACTGAATGGGAACTTTAGAAACATATTCAAGACTATTTCAAAATAAGTCAGAATATTCTTTCCCTGAGATTCTCATTACAACAATGTTTTTAAGAAGATATTCAAATAAAAGTACAGAAAGAATATAAAAAGTTATTCTAAGGGAGAAACCTTCAAAAGACTCAGTTTTTCCTATAATATAACTTTTCTATAATGTGTTTAAGTACTATATTCTCGATAATATTTGAATTGAATTGAATTTATTGATATTTAAAGACCTGTTCACTCAACAGAAGCTGATTTTCAGTGAGAGGGTCTACAAAAAAATACAACAAATTAAAATAAAAACAAAACAATTTATAAAAATAAAAGTATTTAAGAAAAACAATTTTTTGGATCTAATAAAAAAAAATTAAAAGGAGTTTTTAATCTAAATTATTAAAGAATTTTACTCCATTATAGAAAATAGAATTTAAAAAGCATTGTAAATGACTATTCGGTAAAATAAGTTCTTGTCTTCCAACAGATCCCGTGTTGATTTCAGAACACTTGAATTTAAAGTCTTTAAAATTGGGTAAATAATATGTAATAGAATTGTGAAGTAATTTGTATAGCAGTAAACCTATGAATATTAATGAGAATTTTTTCGCTATAGATTTGAATAAATTTTAATGTATTTTAAATTTTGTCTCAATAACAGGTCAACCGGTAATTCAATTAATTTTTTTGAATCAATAAAAACAAGTGATTTTTTAAGCTAAAGACAGACAAACCAGAAGTGAGAAATAGAGCTAAGAATAAGGTAATAGAAAATATAGTGTAGGCATAAAGAGTTAATTGAATCAAATATTGATAAGTTTTTAAGGGCATTTCTACCAAGCTAGCATAAGTTTTATAGAATAAACAACAAGTGGTTATGAGAATATTCAATAAAATAATTCAAAAAAAACTTAAATCTAAAAGACGAAACTCTTCTTCAAATACAATTAAATTAAATAAAATAATTCAAAATTAAAAATTGTGAAAAAATTGCGCAATAAATATGAGTTAAAACTGATTATTTGTTTAGAAAATTGTTATTGTCAAATTAGATTCCATAAAGTTTTTCTTGTTTCCTGTATTTTCCTGTTTCTGTACAGCAACAGGACAGGACAGGACAGGAAAATATAGTTGTCACAAATACCAGGACAGGATTTG